>SKCR01021437.1:0-78506 GCA_019454045.1 Zanthoxylum bungeanum | reverse complement strand
CTCATTTTCTAACAGGTATGTCAGAAAATCAAGTCCAAATGACTTAAACGTTCTTGTTTTTTGCTACGTCTAGGCTCTTTTTCCTTAACATTTTCATGTTGACCTGATTCTTGGTTAACTTGATCACTACTTGTAGCAGTATCAATGGTTCTTTTGAGAGACTCTGTTCTTTATTTTTATTTACAAGGAAAAGTCTCTTCAAAGAATGTCGCATTCCTTGACCCAATTATCATTTTTGGATTGATGCCAGGAATTTCAGACTTATTTACCAAGAATCGATATACACTACTGTTGTGAGTATATCCAATGAATATACAATCAACAGTCTTTGGTCATATTCTAACCTTCTTAGGTTTATGAACCCTCACTTTGGCGAGACACCCCCACAGTTTTAGATATTTATAGGAATGTACGTGACCTTTCCACAATTCATAAAGTGTCTGGTCTAATATTCTGTGAGGTAACTTGTTCAGAACGTAGTTGGCGGAAAGCAAAGCTTCTCCCCATAAGTTCTGGGGTAAACTAGAGCTTGTCAACATGACATTCATCAGTTCCTTCAACGTTCAGTTTTTACGTTCTATAATCCCGTTTTATTGAGGTGAATAAGGAGCAGTAGTTTTATGAATAATTCCATGATTGGAATAATATTCACTGAATGGTGGCACATATTCACCTCATTTATTACTCCTGATTCTTTTGATCTTTTTGCCAAGTTGATTTTCAACTTCGTTCTTATAGTGTATAAAGCTCGCAATAGTTCATCATTGCTCATCAGCAAATACACATAAAAGAATCTTATGCTATCATTGATAAAAGTGACAAAGTAATTTTTACCGCCTCTTGCTTGTACAATATTCATATTACACATCAGTGTGTACAAGTTCCAAGGGTTCAGAACTTCGTTCTATGATGATGACACATGGCTGTCGGCAGACGTATTAGCTCGGCGTCGTGACGGAGAATGCTTTGCGCGTCGCGACGCTGATGTCATTGCTTACATCAATAAGGACATGTGTCGGCTGGTGCATAATTGACCGCTGACGTCATGATGACGCGTGTCGGCAAGCAAATTACGTCAGCGCGTCGCGACACAAAGGTTGTGTGCGTCGCGACGCAGAAATTCTATTTTTGCCATTTTTATCTGTTTTTCTCTGTTTTGGCCCCGATTTGATTCTAATGAGTCCTAAAATCTTATTAATCTACAAAATAACACAAAACACATCAAAATATTCCCAAAACTTGAGAAAATATACAAAATATTAAGTAAAATGGGCGGTAAATATTGATATATTTTCCCTTATCACACCCCCAAAACCCAACATTTTGCTAGTCCTCGAGCTAAACAACAAAATAAAATACAATGAACAACTTTAAAATAAAATTAAAATAAGCCACTTTCGTAGGGATCACGATTGCATTTAGCGTATGCAACAAGCCTTTAAGCCCCGAGGTGTCTGTGGGACACAGGAACTAGGCGACGCATGCTGTTCTAGGCTTGCGGCCTAGTCGGGAGTACGGAGTAGCCACAGGGGACTAAACCGGAGAATAATGGAGTGGCCACCCGGTGTGAACCGGGAAAATGAGATTTAAGGCCGCACTCACCCCTCGCAAGGGAAGACCTCAAATCGTTGGGTTCGGAATGGTCCCTTACTTATGTCACTTGTAATGAAAGGATTTGTGTAATAATTTAATCAAGCTTAAGTAACACTTATTTCCAAGAGTATCATGCTTCTAAATCCACATGCATGAAAGTAATCATCATAACGGAAATCATGCAATAGCACACGGCAATCTCATGGACATACTTCGATCATATAATGTGAAAAAAAAAAGAACAACCTAGACATAATACAAATTCGAAACGCAAAATAAATGACTAATCATGCTTGAAAAAATAACAACCGAATAGGCTAAATCATGATTGAATACCATCTTATGAACACATCAAACAGATAAACGCAAGGATACAAATAATGTGATTGATTACATGATATAATAGAAATCACCTAAGAAACAATTATGCATGACATGTGATGAAAAGGACCCAGTTCAGTGTATTCGCGTTCGTGTAGCGTTCATAAACGCGTTCGAATGGTAAACAGAAGGTTCGCGTTCGTATAGTATTTGAGAACGCGTTCGAACGGGACCGGACCTGATGAAACAAATGCATGCGCGTTCGAGTAGCGTTCGTAAACACGTTCGAACGGTAAACAGAAGGTTCGCATTCGTGTAGCGTTTGATAACGCGTTCGAACGGGACCAGACAGAAAACATGCGTTCGTGCGGCGTTCTGAAATGCGTTCGAATAGGGTTACATCAGTGACCTCCAAAATGCAGTAAACAATATGACACATACATGAACAGATGAATAGATGACCTCTAATAAATAATAACGGGCTAAAAGCGCGGCAAAGCCTCGTGGTAAATGGATGATTTAACCTCTCAAAATAGAGGACCTTTAATCGCACTTACTAAGCCCATGCGCAATCAACACAATACATATATAAAAAGTAAAGACAATGATATCGGACTTCGTATACCCGATTGAACAAATCTTACATTCAACCGAATATACATCAACCGGCGCGGCAAAGCATCGTGGTAAAGGGTTTTAACCCCTCAAAATAGGGGACCTTTAATCCGACTTACTAAGCCCATGCACTCGATCACGTCATGCATAAACAAGTAAAAAGCGGAATTTAAATGACGAAAAATAAATAAATCAAAGCAAGAAAAAACAAAAGAATGTGCTGTTTACTCAAGTGGTACGTGGAGTTGTATCCCGAGTACAGATCATACTACCATCCATTCGGAATCGGCTATGAAATTTATGTCTGGGTTTCCATCCGATATACCGCGAGAGTTGACACATCTTTCATTTTATTCCAAGGCCACAACATGCATTTTAACATAATAATCATGCGAACAATACTCAATAAATAATAAAAATAAAACAGAAAACATATGTGAAAAATATCCTCAGGTCTAACCTTTTTTGTCGACTTTCGGACTCGCATTTCACGGAGATCGGAAAGGTTAAAGCTCCTCAACTTTTATGGTTCACTGGTTTGCGTTTTACCTCGCTGTTTCGCTGCTCAGGCTACTATTTTGACTCCGTTTTGTTGTTGTTTTGCTGTCGTATTTTGGTCACTGTTCGGTGCATGTAGCTGCTGTTTTTGGGGTAATTTTCGGTGATGTGTGGGGGTTTATGGGCTGGTTTTAGGTGGTGATTAAGGGGCTATTCGGGGCAGTTTTCGGTGATGTTAACAGGGCAATTCTTGGACTGTTTATACATGAAATGGAAGGGCTGCTGAGTGGCTTAGGTTGCTTGTCAGTTTTGCTAGAGAGGTAGTGGCTTTGTGGGTTATTGGAGGAGGCAATGGATGTGTTGCTCTCGGTTAATGGTCCAAGGGTTTGTGTCGGTCAGTGGGGTTTTGGTTGGCTATGTCAATGTGTGTTTAATGAAGGAATGGCAGTGTGGTGTTAAGAGAGAAGATGTGAGCTGCTGCGTGGAAGACTTGTTATGCGTGGTCAGTGGAGAGGGGCAGTGCGTTGAAGGCTAATGCTTGTGAGGGCTGTGAGGGGGGCTTACGTGTTGAGTGTTGTTTGTGCGGGAGTGTGAAGGGTGCAAGGGCTGTGTGAGTGCTAGAGAGAGTATGAGAAGAATATCGCTTCTTATTATTTGTGTGTATACGTGAGTGGCTAGAGGAGGTGTTCTTGGCGTGGATGGCTTATGTGAGGGCTGGTACGAGTGGAGGGCTGTGTTGGACAAAATGACCCATAGCGTCACTATTTGCACAGATCATTGTGTTGTTGTAGAAAATTAACTATGTGACAAGGAAATTGCACTCTCATCGTTTGTGATTAGATCACCATAGATATATAAATGAAGAGAGGTCCATATGATTAGTTCCTGGATTGAGAATGATATGAGACAGTATCAGTCCACGAAGGATTAATCATTAAATATCCCTAGTCGGAGTATTATCGAGACAGGACATCGATAATGCGGAATAGGCTAGTATTGCACTTGTGTGCGTTGTGAGGGCACAACGGCATAGTTCTCATATATATAAGTATCGGATACTTATGCAAGTGCGATAGGAGGTCGTGTTTCACCGATGGTTCGGGAAACAGCTTCGCTCTGGATAGACCCCTCGGAATCCCATTGGTATTATGACTATGTGTCTATGGGAGGCCGAAATCAAGGTAGGTGTGTATAGTCTTAACCTGAGACTTACATCGCTAATACTTATGATAATCGATAGACTTTGGTCTTGGTGGTACAGGGCTTTAACCGGTTCTGTGTACACCACTTCTGGGTTTATCAGAGAGTCGTAGTGTATTGGGTGTGATGTCAAGACGGAAGTATCACTTCAGTCATAGTGGAGATGATGTCACGCATGATACGGTACTAGTGCTCTTGAGTGTTGCGCAACCAATCGGGATATTATGACTAGGTCATGCATATCCGATTATAGAGACTAGTTACCAGACATCCGACATGTGCTTCGGACGGGGCAGACACTTATCCAGTCCCAGCCCTAGCACGTGACTATCCGATACTGGGCCGATATACACAATACAATTGGTATACTACGCTTGATATAGATCTTAAATATTCTTATAAGAATATGTCCGGAGAATTGGGAAGACTTGGTGCTTTGCTAGAAGCCAACCTTGTCTAGTAAATCGGTAAAACGTAGTACTTGGTACTCACGTGTTCGGATAGTCCGATGACCGATTTGACTGCCAACGTATCCGGGGATCTCATGGGTCGCTTCCCAAAGATTCACCGATGACGTATGACTCGCACTTTTATTAATCTGGGATTAATATGATGAGAGAGAAAATTAATCTGGGATTAATTACAGAGATATTTTCTGGGATAAAATATCAATTAAAAGAGAGAGAATGATTAATTTGGAATTAATCGATTAATTAATATATTTGATATATTAAACGAAATTGGATTTCGACGCGGAATTAAAATTAGATTTTAATTCGGGCGAGCGAATTAATTTAGAATTAATTCGTTAGCGACGTGAATAGTGATTTCGCTAGGCGTAATCATTTAATTACGACGCAAAGGAAAATTCGTTAATTTGGAATTAGTGAACCCGAGCCCGAGATTATTTGCGAGCGCATTCGTATTTCGAATTCGAGTGCGGCACGTCAAATCAAGCGTCAAATCGCTAGTCGCATCAAGCGTCAAATCACTTGTCACTTTGAGTGATGTGACTTGATTAATTGATGTGACTTGAGTGATGTTGTGTGTGGTTGGCAATTAAAGCCAAATGTGTGTGAAATGAAATGTAAATTCGAATTTCATGTGTATTAGATACACAACACACACACAAAAACGTAGAACACATTTTCCCTCCTCTCTCTTCTTCTTCTTCTTCCTCTCTTCACGCATTTCTGGTTTTGCTGGGCAGTGACCGAAAATGGAGGGAAGCCAAGTGCGTTTTTGATGCAAAAACAAGAGTGCTAGCACACTCCGAGATCAATGTGAAGGTGATAGGGAAGTTTACCCATGAGCCGGGATTCAAATGATGAAGCTTGGAGCTTCAAATTCTTGTTGAAAATGGCGCAAAACAGACCACCAAACTGCTGCAGTGGGTGCACATGAGCAGTGGGCAGTGAGCAGAATTTCGTTTTTTGTTGCCTCCTTCGTCGCTCAACCGATCGATGTAAGTATTCCGCAACTTCCGTCGTTGTATTCACTTGTGTATCATGCTTGAGTTTTGATCTTGGGACCTATAGAAACTCAAAAATGGCATCAAGAGCTTAGGTTAAAAGCATGAAAAAGTTAGGGCTAAAATTTGGGCAAACTTGATTTTGAGCATGATAAATTAAATTGGATGGATTTGTATGCTTAATTGTGTTTGAATTGAAGATTGATTGGGTCAATTTCAACAAATTGTGATTGGATCATTTTTCCCCAAATTACTACCTTGGCCGAAAATTGATGATGATTTAATGTCTTGGGGTTTTTTTGTTTTTAACAATTGGATGTGTTGGAAATCATTCGGGAATATGATTTTATGTCGATTGCGGAATCAATTGGATTGAATTCGAATCGGACGAAAAATCCCCAAATTGCCAAGTATGTCATAAAGCATGAAATTGGGTAAAATTGATTTAAGCATGCAATTATGAAATTGGATGATAAAGTATGCTTGAATGTATTTTAATTGATGATTGGTTGGATCAATTTGATTAAATATTGTTTGGAACAAATTTCCCCAAAATGCTTATGTTGGCCGAATAGTAACTTAGCCCTAAAGTCTTGGAATTTTGATTTTTAATTCATTGGATGAGTTAGAATCAATTAGGATGTTGATTTAATGTCGATTGTGGGATTAATTGGATTGAAACCAAATCGGATATAAAATCCTCTCCTTGGCCGAGACTTAAAGAGCATGTAATGGGTTTGATTTTAATCAAAATGTGTTGGACATATGATGATGATAATGAGCATGATTAATTGTGTGAATTGATGTTTTAGAAATGTTAATTTGGGTGATTAATCATGATATACACTTTAGGTAATTAAATTGCGAAATTGGATTTGTGTAATTTAATTAATTGGGCTAAATTTGGAAATTGAGCTTGAATTTTTGTTATTGGGCTTTGTTGTACAAAGTTTGTTTTAGGCAAAATTGGTTGGATCCAATTGGGCCCAAAACCGCATCCATAAAGCCCAAATGCAACATAATGGACCTTTATGATTTAATTGGGCCTAATGGGCCAAAATTAATTAAAGGCTTATGGGGTAAATCCCGGATTGGACTTTGGTTGCGGGTTTGACCCGAGTTGACCAAAAGACCACGCCTTAAGAAATTAATTAAAAGCCCATTAGACTTTAATTAAATTAATATTGGATATTAATCGGGCTTTGAGACCCGTAGCGATTAAATTTGGAATTTAAGTCGAAAAGGGTTTATTATTAAAGTGTGTTATTTAATTTGGAATTAAATAGTGAATTAGAATTAAATACAAATTGAATTGGATTTAATTGTGTAGTTTAATTTAATTCGGGAATTCGTACTTTAAGTACTTATTCGCAAAAAACGAGTTTGACTCGAACAAAATCAAATCGTTGTTTGAACATTGGATGATCACTAATTATCAAGATTAATTAATTGGATTAGATTGATTGATAACATGCTTGAGTGAATACATGGTTGTGATGCATGAATAATGTATATCGGATGGATATTAGATGGGTGGGGCAATTTTAGAAATTGTTGTAATAAATTCGATTTATTAATTGGACCTGCGTGTCCAGCCTTATCACCTCCTATTCTTTGTATTCTCTTCTCACCTATTCCCCTTAATGTAAATGAGGTTTCTTTAGAAGTGTAGTGTAACGGGTAGAAGAAAATTTTGTGCTAGCGGGAGAGAGAAAGTGAGAGATTTGATCTAGGATCAATGTGTAAAATATCCATCCGCATATCATTATTATTTTATCATATGCGCTTTATTATGTGTTTAGAATGCATGTTTAAGGGTGTATGATGATGAGACCTTAACAAAGATAATAATTGGTTGCCAATTTGCACGCGAAAAGCCCTCATCAAATATCATGCGTCTTTTCCTTCCATTGAGTGATTCTTGCTCAAGATCCGAGACGGCATTGGGTTGTTGGCCAAAGTCAAGCCCTTTGTCTGTCGAAGATGTGTTTGAATCACGAGGCTTTGTTCCATATTGGTGTCTTGTCCAAGTTGTGGTTTGTTGGCCAAAGTCAAGACCACTTCTTGTCCAACGACATTGATTACGAAGCTTCCATGGTCAATGGGTCCACGCTTGACTGGGATCACTAGGTTTGTTGTGCCAAAGCCAAGGCCTAGTTGATTCAGAGGAAATAGGTTAGGGTATATATTGGATATATAGGCATATATATGATATATGTTTAGGACTTGGATGTCCACCTACTGGATCTAGGAATTGGATTGGATCCAATTGATCTTAGAGATCTACCTAGTTAATTATCATACAATTTGTTGGCCAAAGTCAAGATTGTGTGATATTTAACGGGATCCTAGCCCACTAGGAAACACGGTTTCCCGAGTACTCGACAGAGGGTTAGAGGCTCGACGAAAAATAGTGGGAGGCAAGAATTGAATTTGCAATACTCGTTCAATTACTCGCCATACGCGCTATTTAAATTATTTCGTCATTAGATTAAATGTTAGTTGGACTAATATTTAAATTGTTGTTTTAATAAACAGTTGGACTGTATTATACTTGATTATATATAATTGGATTATATTAATCAATATATTTGAATTAATTAATTTCAGTTTACAGTTGATTTTATAATGGATTATAGTAATCAATGTAATTGAGGTTGATTAATTTGGATTATATTTGATTATATAGTTGGACTATTATAATCATTATAATATATAGTACCACTAATCGTTGATTAAATAGTTGGACTATTGTAATCAAGATAAAATTGAAAAGTTGGATATTTAAAATATAATCTGGGATTAAAATATTTTAAATGATTTAATTTTCAAATTGGGAATAAATAATAGGTTACTTTATTTGATAAATACTTATTATACCTTACGCCCAAAATTAAGCAAAATAAGTAGAGCATAAAATCTTTGAAGATTTATGTGATGATGACTTTAATGCTTAATTTAATATACTTGTCATAAATCTAATTTTAGATTTAAGAAGTATTAAAATTGCAATTTATAATTCTTGGAGAATTAATTGACTATTCTAGAAGAGATAAAGTCAAAGTTTGCAATTGGGCATGTAGCACGAGGTGCACATCGTTTCGATATTCTAAAAACCCAAGGCTTGGCCTAAGGTTCCTAAAATATTGAAAAGGATAATTGACATATACCAAAGTGACTACCATTTGGATATGGCAGACACGAAGGAATTAAAGAAAGGGCAATGCTCTGACTTTAAAAATGTTTGTCAAAATTATGTTCATTACTAGTATTGAAATTGGATTTTAAATACTTAGTGTGGTACATAAAATATATGTATTGATGTTCAGAATCTGCTATGAGCAGGATTAGAGAACTGTTATAATGTAACTAGTTTGACTAGATACATTATCTCTATATCAGTGTTTAACCCATTGTGGATAAACCTTTATATTCTAGAACACTAAGTGTTTCATTATATAAAGATGATACTGAGATAAACACATTAGATGTAAATAACAGAATTTATATTTTGAATATAATTAAAATCTCAAACATATCAAATGACAAATAAATAGCTCAAATTGATTTGATCAAGTAGAGACTTATTTGTGGCATTGTTGTCTAGGACAGAATTAAACAAGACTCGTATATCCGCACTTTTGAAGAGTGGGTACTAGGACTGATTTGACTATTCAAATAAAGTCTACGAATCTAGTTGTTAGGTAAAGTATCTAAAACACTGTTTACTTGGTAATAGTGTAAGTGCCACCGATCTGTTAGCCCTATTCATGGTGAAGTTAGTGGGCCCATATCTAGCTAGGCTAGATGTGCACATGAATGTTTCGTGACCTTAACGGATGTGGCATCACGTTATGGTTATGTGTTTCTTTTGAAGAACACAAATCGGAAACTTTAGAGGTTTCGACACGAAATAGACAAACAGATCGGCTATAGTATATACCGTCACGGTAAGACCGTAATGGAAAATACTTAAGCAATAAGTTTCTTATATACTTGAAAGAGTATAGTATTCTTTCAAATGAGGACTCCTCCCGGAACACGTCAAAGTGACGGTGTGTCCGAACGGATTAACCGAATCATGTTAGACATGATAAGGCTAATCATGAGTCGCTCTGAGCTACCATTTCCTTCAACGGATAAGTTTTAACAGTGCAATAACTTATTTAGAATAAAGTTCTATTAATAATTTGTTTGACAAATATCATATTAGATATGAACAGGAAAGAAACCGGGTTTCTCATTCCTGACCATTTGGGATGCTAGGCATATGTTTGGATAATACCAAACTAAAACCTAAATTGGATAAGTGCCAAATTGGTTATCCTAAAGGAAACCATAAGTATAGTACTTATAAATCTCACATGAGAACAATATGATTGTTGCTCACCATGCGGTTTTCCTAAGAGGAATACCGATATGCAGTGGTCAGTGGGAGGATGGTGATACTCGATGAAAATTGGAGTAATACTGTTCGAGGCACGAAATCCTTAATGGAACACATATAGTTCATCAATGATGAATTTATACCATTAATCTTCGAATACACAAGAACCGCGTAGATCGGAGAGAGTCAGAAAACAACCTAGGGTATGGGTTTCTGATCTCACCTCATAAAGATGTTAATCTTTTAAGGTATACCAACTGACTACGTATGAGGTAGTGATACAAGGTATCGACTCCCTATCATGACAAAGTGTCATGACGTTCAAAATGGATTCCATGTATATCAACAAGTTTAGATACTAGTTGATGTACCACAAGGCATTGTGCCTATTGGTATTGTATAAGTCTTCAAGGAAGACATACATGGATGGCAACGTACCAACATACAAAGCTGGGCTTGTGATGGAAAGGTATCGTTATCAACATTGTGTTGATTACGATTCAACCTTTTAACTGTTGCCACGGTTAATCCATTTGGATAATGCTTGCTAAAGCTGCGTGTTTCATTTATGAAATATGACAGCTTTACGGGAAAATCGCTTTCCTGAAAAGGAAACCTTTTGGAGGATTCTTACAACATCCTGATGATTTTGCATAACCGACAAACAAGGTTTGTGGGTTATTCGATCCATGTTTGGATTGAAGCAAGCATAAGGTTCTTGGAACTGACGTTTTGATGTAATCATAATGGTTTATGATTTAATTCAAAACGAAATGATTCTTGTGTATATAAGGAGGTTAGTGGGAGCGCACTGACAGTGAAATTCCCAATAAAGCAATTGGTGAAAGCTTGGCTTTCATAGATATTCTTTCATAGAAATTCTCCATAGAATTCTTGGGAGTAACAACCTTTATTCAAGGAATAAAGATCTACTGGGCTAGATTTGGAGTTGTTAACACTCTCTGAGAAATTGTACATTGAATAATGTACATAACCTGATGTCTCATACGCTTTGAGCATATGGAGTCACAATCAGGACAATCCAAGTGATAGTCACTGGATTGAAGTTAAGAACATCTATTAGTATCTTAGAGAACTAAAGATGCTGTCTTAAATTATGGAGTAGGAGAACTTGAAGTGACTATGATCACTGCTGCAAGTTTCCAAACCGGTAAATACTGCGGTACTTTAAAAGTTTGAATAACGGGACAGTAAGCTGGAAATATTCCGAGCAAGATAACTGTTGCCGAATAAACAACAAATGCGGATTATTGCTGCAGCTGAGGCAGCAATAGAAGCCATTTGGATCGATAATAAATCTAATTAGATTAGATATAGTTCTGTTAGCAGCTGAGCTAGGCGTCAGCACAGTCTAAGGAATTAAAGGTCTCATCGACGATCCAGATATATACTTTATATTCATCTGATTCGTTCGGATCATACATCGTGGCGATGTGATGATCGTATAAATCGCGTCAAACGATAATCAAACAAATCCGCTGACGAAACCCTTCCTCAGCAATTTGAGCGAACCGTACATAGTTCGGGTGTGTGACACTTGAGTGACTCGCTACGTGCCAAGTGGGAGATTGTTGGACAAAATGACCCATAGCGTCACTATTTGCACAGATCATTGTGTTGTTGTAGCAAATTAACTATGTGACAAGGAAATTGCACTCTCATCATTTGTGATTAGATCACCATAGATATATAAATGAAGAGGGGGTCCATATGATTAGTTCCTGGATTGAGAATGATATGAGACAGTATCAGTCCATGAAGGATTAATCATTAAATATCCCTAGCCGGAGTATTATCGAGACAGGACATCGATAATGCGGAATAGGCTAGTATTGCACTTGTGTGCGTTGTGAGGGCACAACGGCATAGTTCTCATATATATAAGTATCGGATACTTATGCAAGTGCGATAGGAGGTCGTGTTTCACCGATGGTACGGGAAACAGCTTCGCTCTGGATAGACCCCTCGGAATCCCATTGGTATTATGACTATGTGTCTATGGGAGGCCGAAATCAAGGTAGGTGTGTATAGTCTTAACCTGAGACTTACATCGCTAATACTTACGATAATCGATAGACTTTGGTCTTGGTGGTACAGGGCTTTAACCGGTTCTGCGTACACCACTTCTAGGTTTATCAGAGAGTCGTAGTGTATTGGGTGTGATGTCAAGACGGAAGTATCACTTCAGTCATAGTGGAGATGATGTCACGCAGGATACGGTATTAGTGCTTTTGAGTGTTGCGCAACCAATCGGGATATTGTGACCAGGTCATGAATATCCGATTATAGAGACTAGTTACCAGACATCCGACATGTGCTTCGGACGGGGCAGACACTTATCCAGCCCCAGCCCTAGCACGTGACTATCCGATACTGGGCCGATATACACAATACAATTGGTATACTACGCTTGATATAGATCTTAAATATTCTTATAAGAATATGTCCGGAGAATTGGGAAGACTTGGTGCTTTGCTAGAAGCCAACCTTGTCTAGTAAATCGGTAAAACGTAGTACTTGGTACTCACGTGTTCGGATAGTCCGATGACCGATTTGACTGCCAACGTATCCGGGGATCTCATGGGTCGCTTCCCAAAGATTCACCGATGACGTATGACTCGCACTTTTATTAATCTGTGATTAATATGATGAGAGAGAAAATTAATCTGGGATTAATTACAGAGATATTTTATCTGGGATAAAATATCAATTAAAAGAGAGAGATTGATTAATTTGGAATTAATCGATTAATTATATTTTGATATATAAACGAAATTGGATTTCGACGCGGAATTAAAATTAGATTTTAATTCGGGCGAGCGAATTAATTTAGAATTAATTCGTTAGCGACGTGAATAGTGATTTCGCTAGGCGTAATCATTTAATTACGACGCAAAGGAAAATTCGTTAATTTGGAATTAGTGAACCCGAGCCCGAGATTATTTGCGAGCGCATTCGTATTTCGAATTCGAGTGCGGCACGTCAAATCAAGCGTCAAATCGCTAGTCGCATCAAGCGTCAAATCACTTGTCACTTTGAGTGATGTGACTTGATTAATTGATGTGACTTGAGTGATGTGTGTGGTTGGCAATTAAAGCCAAATGTGTGTGAAATGAAATGTAAATTCGAATTTCATGTGTATTAGATACACAACACACACACAAAAACGTAGAACACATTTTCCCTCCTCTCTCTCTTCTTCTTCTTCTTCCTCTCTTCACGCCATTTCTGGTTTTGCTGGGCAGTGACCGAAAATGGAGGGAAGCCAAGTGCGTTTTTGATGCAAAAACAAGAGTGCTAGCACACTCCGAGATCAATGCGAAGGTGATAGGGAAGTTTACCCATGAGCCGGGATTCAAATGATGAAGATTGGAGCTTCAAATTCTTGTTGAAAATGGCGCAAAACAGACCACCAAACTGCTGCAGTGGGCAGTGAGCAGAATTTCGTTTTTTGTTGCCTCCTTCGTCGCTCAACCGATCGATGTAAGTATTCCGCAACTTCCGTCGTTGTATTCACTTGTGTATCATGCTTGAGTTTTGATCTTGGGACCTATAGATACTCTAACAGGCTGATGGGTTTTTTTTTTGTGTTTTTGGTTTTTTTCGTCAATTAGAGAGATTGGAGAGGCTTGGTTTGGCTTTGTTTATATAGAAAAGGTCTAGGGCTTCCCCTTGTCTCACAGGAAGGGATTTTGGCATTAAAGAGAGGATTTGATTTGGTGTTGGATAAGGAAATCAATGGATTGAGGGGGGGACAAAATTGGTTTAGATTAGGAAGTCAATATCTTTAAATTGGTTATGAGTGATTTAATTAGACGTGACATCTTTTTAATTTAGTATATGATTTTGTCTAGTTAGGAAGTTAATATATTTGATTTATCTAAATTAGGTATGATTATATTTTATGTTTTATTTAATTGGTAAATGGTTTAATTATTTTATTTAATTCAATGTTTAATTTAATTAATATTTGATTTAATTTGGGTGTAATTTAAGGGCCTTGGGCGTGTGGGCCTCGCAGCAAAACCAGAAATATCGACACCGTTCGAACACCTCTTTGAACGCTGCACGAACGCCCGCAATCTGTTTGACGTTCGAACGTGGTAACGAACGCAGCACGAACGAAAACAGTGAACTTTGCGAAATGAACTTGATGACATACTTATTCCAAATTTCCCCTTCCGACGTCCGTTCCCGCAATATCCTTAACTTTAAAAAAGGTAGTGCCTCCAACTGAGACTCATCATCGGGTTTCACATGCAAAAATGCAATGTCTACAGTCGCCCCCACTTTGATGGGACTTGTGTAATGTGCAACAGTGACAATCCTATCAAAGTTATGCAATGCATTTTCACTTACCTGGCTCGCCAGCTGCCACTTGACTTACCATGTGTTGAGTTGAGTTGATGTTGTGCCGTACCTGGCATGCTAAACCTCATACCCGAGGTGTCGTAGTTGCGTCTCCATACCTAGAATGTCACAGTGGTGTCTCCATACCCGGAGTGCCGTACTTGGCGTGCTAAACCTCGTACCCAAGGCGTCGCTGTAATATCTCCATACCCGGAGTGTCGTACATGGCGTGCTAAACCTCATACCCAAGGCGTCGCAGTAATATCTCCATACCCGGAGTGCCGTACCTGGCGTGCTAAACCTCATACCCAAGGCGTCGCAGTAATATCTCCATACCCGGAGTGTCGTACCTGGCGTGCTAAACCTCATACCCAAGGTGTCGCATTCATATCTCCATACCTGGAGTGCCATACTTGGCGTGCTAAACCTCATACCCAAGGTGTTGCAGTAATATCTCCATACCCGGAGTGCCATACCTAGCGTGTTAAACCTCATACCCAAGGTGTCGCAGTAATATCTCCATACCCGGAGTGTCGTACCTGGCGTGCGAAACTGATGTCTCCATACCCGGAGTGTCGTACCTGGCAAAAATTGATATGATGTCTCCATATCCGGAGTGTCATACCCGGCAAAACTGATCAGATGTCTCCATACCCGGAGTGCCGTACCCAGCAAAACTGATGCTGATAAGGATGTAGGCCTCGCCAAAATAATCACCCGGCTCACCAGCTGCCACCTGACTTGCCTGCTGCTCCGCTGAGCTGATGATGCAATGGACCTCGATCCTGGGACGCATCCTGATAACTGCAACCGACAACGGGGGCCTCGACCATGGGACGCATCCCAATACCGCTGAAAAAATATGAGCCTCGACCTTGGGACGCATCCAAAAACTGATGATGCAGTTGACCTCGATCCTGGGCACCTCGACCCGTAACTACAACCGACAACGGGGGCACCTCGACCCTGGGCACCTTGACCCAACACCGTTGACAATAGGGACCTCGCCCTCAAACTGATGATGTAGTGGGCACCTCGACCCGGAACTACAACCGACAACGGGGGTACCTTGACCCTGGGCAACTCGACCCAAAACCGCTAACAATAGGGACCTCGCCCTCGAACTGATGATGTAGTGGGTTCTTGACCCTAAAATGGTATTGATGTGGGCCTCGCCCCAAACTGATACTGATGTGATGGTCCATTCTCGAACCAAGTTGAGGAGAAGTGGTCCATTCTCGGACTATTTCGATGAGAGGTGGTCCATTCTCGAACCATTACTGTGATGCGGTCCATTCCCGAACCTTGCTCCATTCTTGGAGTGCCATTCCTGACTTGTTCATCCATGAACTATGTTTCCATTCTTGGAGTGCCATTCCCGGCTTGTTCATTCCCGAACTGTGCTTCCATTCTTGGAGTGCCATTCCCGGCTTGTTCATTCTCGAACTGTGTTTCCATTCTTGAGTGCCCTTCCCGGCTTGTTCATTCTCGAACTGTGTTTCCATTCTTGGAGTGCCATTCCCGGCTTGTTCATTCTCGAACTGTGTTTCCATTCTTGGAGTGCCATTCCCGGCTTGTTCATTCTCGAGCTGTGTTTCCATTCTTGGAGTGACATTCTCAGCTAAACTGATACTGATGCTGATGTGGGCCTTGCCCCCAGAGTGTCATACCCGGCTAGACTGATGCTAATAAGGATGTGGGCCTTGCCCCCAGAGTGCCATACCCGGCTAGACTGATGCTAATAAGGATGTGGGCCTCGCCCCCAGAGTGCCATACCCGGCCCTACTGATGTTGATATGGGCCTCGCCCCCAAACCGATACCGATGTGGGCCTCGTCCCTAGACTGATACTGATATGGGCCTCGCCCCAAACTGTTACTGATGTAGGCCTCGGCCCTGGGACTCATCCCCAAACTGATGCTGATGTGGGATCGCCCCCAACTGATACTGACATGGGCCTCGTCCCCAGACCGATACCGATATGGGCCTCGCCCCCAACTGATACCGCTGATATGGGCCTCGCCCCCAGACTGATACTGATATGGGCCTCGCCCCCAGACTGATACTGATATGGGCCTCACCCCTAGACTGATACTGATACGGGCCTCGCCCCCAGATGATACTGATGTGGCTCTCACCCCCAACTGATACTGATATGGGCCTCACCCCCAGACTGATACTGCTGATATGGGCCTCGCCCATGTGATTCATTCCTGAAGACTGCTGACATTGTACTGTTGCTGCTTCTGGTTGGCTTACATTTGACGCTTTCTCTTTTTCTTCTTTGAAACCTTTGAATACAAAACAAAACAAACACAAAAAGGAATGCAAAATATGTTACGTGTATGCATGCATGCATGATTGAGTTTCCTATCCCGTTGGGTTAGGTCTTTTTCCGGTACTCTTGGTGGATGCTTGGTCTTTTGACAAGTCTGCCATCTTCCCTAACCAAGATGTATCTATGATGGCTTTCAAGACAAATGGGGTTAACATGGTGCATGTATGCATGAGGTGCATGTGATGCATGAGATGCGTGTGATACAAGAAATATATCAACTCATTAAAATTTTCACACAAATCGGCCCATCATCATTTTAGAAGCTTTTGGGCTAACTGTCATAGGAGTGAACTCGTCCCAGTTTAAATGGCCCAACGAGTTCACATCTCATGGCAAGGAGTCCAACTAAATCCAAATGG
Organism: Zanthoxylum bungeanum; assembly: GCA_019454045.1. NCBI lineage: Eukaryota > Viridiplantae > Streptophyta > Magnoliopsida > Sapindales > Rutaceae > Zanthoxylum > Zanthoxylum bungeanum. Next base: position 61,354 of record SKCR01021437.1, on the reverse strand, counting down.
TAATGTTCCGAACACAAGCACAAAATGGCCCATTAATATTTAGAAGCCTTTGGCCCAATCATCATAAGATACGTTCTTGTCCCAGTTTAAATTGCCCAACAAGCCCATACCTCATGACAAAAGGTCCGAATGGATCCAAACGATAATGTTCCCAAACATAAGCATACAAAGATAATTTTTGTAGAGTGGCCCATCAACATTTCAGAAGCTTTTGGTCTAATTGTCATAGGATACGAACTCGTCCCAGTTTAAATGGCCCAACAAGTTCGCATTTCTGGCAAAAAGTCCAACTGCATCCAAATGAGGATGGTCCACAAGTACAAGGAAATAGTTACTATAGGCCATATAATTCCGATCTACGTGTGGGTTTGCGGGAGTGTAGACAAAGACTCTCGCTGGCGAAGGATTACCCACAACTAGGTCTCCCCACTCAAGGGTTCGAGCGACCAAGTGAGCGCACCTTTTTTATACATTACAGTACGTGCCAACGAGTTATGGTGTGTGACTAACTGTCAAATGGATTTCTTGTTGTAGATTCCCCAGAGGGAGGGTGGAGCGAAGCTCTCTTAAGTACCCAAGCCTCTTAGGCTCTTATCGCTTGGTGACAGGAATAAGCGACAAGTCCTCCAGATTAGTCTGTCATAATAGGCTACAAGTAGATGATTATCTAGGTGTCTTCACAGCTTTTCCTTCTAGAAAGGTAGTGAGTGAAGGAAGACACCAAACCATTACCCAGCCTAAACAATATGTCTTTGATTAAACCCCTTTTAACTCACAGTAGACACAGTTAATTAAAGCACAAATCATAATATTACAAGACATTATTTCGGGACCGATTCTCTATCCCCAGAGGAGTCGCCAGACTATGGGACACAGGAACTGGGCGACACATGCTGTTCTAGGCTCGCGGCCTAGTCGGGAGTACGGAGTAGCCACATGGGACTAAACCGGAGAATAATGGAGTCGCCACCCGGTGTGAATCGGGAAAATGAGATTTAAGGCCGCACTCACCCCTCGCAAGGGAAGACCTCAAACCGTTGGGTTCGGAATGGTCCCTTACTTATGTCACTTGTAATGAAAGGATTTGTGTAATAATTTAATCAAGCTTAAGTAACACTTATTTCCAAGAGTATCATGCTTCTAAATCCACATGCATGAAAGTAATCATCATAACGGAAATCATGCAATAGCACACGGCAATCTCATGGACATACTTCGATCATATAATGCGAAAAACAAAGAACAACCTAGACATAATACAAATTCGAAACGCAAAATAAATGACTAATCATGCTTGAAAATGAACAACTGAATAGGCTAAATCATGATTGAATACCATCTTATGAACACATCAAACAGATAAACGCAAGGATACAAATAATGTGATTGATTACATGATATAATAGAAATCACCTAAGAAACAATTATGCATGACATGTGATGAAAAGGACCCAGTTCAGTGTATTCGCGTTCGTGTAGCGTTCATAAACGCGTTCGAATGGTAAACAGAAGGTTCGCGTTCGTATAGCGTTTGAGAACGCGTTCGAACGGGACCGGACCTGATGAAACAAAGGCATGCGCGTTCGAGTAGCGTTCGTAAACACGTTCGAACGGTAAACAGAAGGTTCGCGTTCGTGTAGAGTTTGATAACGCGTTCGAACGGGACCAGACAGAAAACATGCGTTCGTGCGGCGTTCTGAAATGCGTTCGAACGGGGTTACATCAGTGACCTCCAAAATGCAGTAAACAACATGACACATACATGAACAGATGAATAGATGACCTCTAATAAATAATAACGGGCTAAAAGCGCGGCAAAGCCTCGTGGTAAATGATTTTAACCTCTCAAAATAGAGGACCTTTAATCGCACTTACTAAGCCCATGCGCAATCAACACAATACATATATAAAAAGTAAAGACAATGATATCGGACTTCGTATACCCGATTGAACAAATCTTACATTCAACCGAATATACATCAACCGGCGCGGCAAAGCATCGTGGTAAAGGGTTTTAACCCCTCAAAATAGGGGACCTTTAATCCGACTTACTAAGCCCATGCACTCGATCACGTCATGCATAAACAGTAAAATACGGCATTTAAATGACGAAAAATAAATAAATCAAAGCAACAAAAAATAAAAGAATGTGCTGTTTACTCAAGTGGTACGTGGAGTTGTATCCCGAGTACAGATCATACTACCATCCATTCGGAATCGGCTATGAAATTTATGTCCGGGTTTCCATCCGATATACCGCGAGAGTTGACACATCTTTCATTTTATTCCAAGGCCACAACATGCATTTTAACATAATAATCATGCGAACAATACTCAATAAATAATAAAAATAAAACAGAAAACATATGTGAAAAATACCCTCAGGTCTAACCTTTTTTGTCGACTTTCGGACTCGCGTTTCACGGAGATCGGAATGGTTAAATTTCCTCAACTTTTCTGGTTCACTGGTTTGCATTTTACCTCGCTGTTTCGCTGCTCAGGCTACTGTTTTGACTCCGTTTTGCTGTCGTATTTTGGTCACTGTTCGGTGCATGTAGCTGCTGTTTTTGGGGTAATTTTCGGTGATGTGTGGGGGTTTATGGGGCTGGTTTTAGGTGGTGATTAGGGGGCTATTCGGGGCAGTTTTCGGTGATGTTAACAGGGCAATTCTTGGACTGTTTATACATGAAATGGAAGGGCTGCTGAGTGGCTTAGGTTGCTTGTCAGTTTTGCGAGAGAGGTAGTGGCTTTGTGGGTTATTGGAGGAGGCAATGGATGTGTTGCTCTCGGTTAATGGTCCAAGGGTTTGTGTCGGTCAGTGGGGTTTTGGTTGGCTATGTCAATGTGTGTTTAATGAAGGAATGGCAGTGTGGTGTTAAGAGAGAGGATGTGAGCTGCTGCATGGAAGACTTGTTGTGCGTGGTCAGTGGAGAGGGGCAGTGCGTTGAAGGCTAATGCTTGTGAGGGCTGTGAGGGGGGCTTACGTGTTGAGTGCTGTGTGTGCGGGAGTGTGAAGGGTGCAAGGGCTGTGTGAGTGCTAGAGAGAGTATGAGAAGAATATCGCTTCTTATTATTTGTGTGTATACGTGAGTGGCTAGAGGAGGTGTTCTTGGCGTGGATGGCTTACGTGAGGGCTGGTACGAGTGGAGGGCTGATGGGTTTTTTTTTGTGTTTTTTGGTTTTTTTCGTCAATTAGATAGATTGGAGAGGCTTGGTTTGGCTTTGTTTATATAGAAAAGGGCTAGGGCTTCCCCTTGTCTCACAAGGAAGGGATTTTGGCATTAAAGAGAGGATTTGATTTGGTGTTGGATAAGGAAATCAATGGATTGAGGGGGGGGACAAAATTGGTTTAGATTAGGAAGTCAATATCTTTAAATTGGTTATGAGTGATTTAATTAGGCATGACATCTTTTTAATTTAGTATATGATTTTGTCTAATTAGGAGTTAATATATTTGATTTATCTAAATTAGGTATGATTATATTTTATGTTTTATTTAATTGGTAAATGGTTTAATTATTTTATTTAATTCAATGTTTAATTTAATTAATATTTGATTTAATTTGGGTGTAATTTAAGGGCCTTGGGCGTGTGGGCCTCGCAGCAAAACCAGAAATACCGACACCGTTCGAACGCCTCTTAGAACGCTGCACGAACGCCCGTAATCTGTTTGACGTTCGAACGTGGTAACGAACGCAGCACGAACGAAAACAGTGAACTTGGCGAAATGAACTTGATGACATACTTATTCCGAATTTCCCCTTCCGACGTCCGTTTCCCGCAATATCCTTAACTTTAAAAAAGGTAGTGCCTCCAACTGAGACTCATCATCGGGTTTCACATGCAAAAATGCAATGCCTACAGTGTCCCTAGTGGACGAGTTGTAGTCTTGTGAGGGCTTACAACGACGATACCCACAAACGTCAAATGTACACAAAAGTAAAAAAAAATTAAACAAGTTAGTAACTAAACAAGTGAAACTCTTATCCAAGTTAATAGTTGTTTTCTTTCTTTCTAAATTACCAAATAAGTAAATTCTCTGATTATTTTTTAATATTCTCCATATACACAACCAAGAATGTATTAATCAAATCATTGTGCTCACAATATTACTTAAGTGCAGTCGAAAAGAGAGTAATATTTTTGTCCTAAAATTATATCAGAATTCACACCTTTTTAGTAATGGATTTTTTTTTCTTATAACATCTTCAATCCATGTAGAGAGCTTTATGCCAGTGACTCCCAAGCCAGTTGGCTTTAGGGCGCTAGGTGTTAAGACACCCTTACAGACTTAATTACTCGGATCTCATATGTCTTTTTTATATATATACAATCTTCAATCCATGTAGCGAGCTTTGGGCCAGTGACTCCGAAGCCAGTTGGCTTTAGGGCACTAGGTGTTAAAATACCTCTACAGACTTAATTACTCAGATCTCAGATGTTACATTTTTTTATTATTCCATCGCTTTTTTAGATGCTTCCTCCAATTAAACTAGAGCATTGAATATTACAAACTTTTCACTTGCAACTCATGGCCGTATGTTACCATGCCGTGTAAAAGGTTTAAGAGAAGCCTTGGTGAAAAATCTCTTGGTTGTAAGTTTGTTGAAACTAGTGGAACCTTCAAGCGTGCTTGAAGAGAGTGGACGTAGGCAAGTGATTTGGTTGAACCATCATAAACTCGGTGTTGTATCTCTCTTCTTTAATCTTTTTAAATTGTGCAATTTTACTTCAAATCAGTAGTGTGATTTGTAATTGTTGGTAAAGCTTGAAAGCGTAAAATTGACTAGATTTATAATTATGTATTAATTTTTTTAATTACCCAATTCACCAGCCTCCCCCTCTTGGGTATAGTTGTTACTTATTATTGTTTGTAGGTAATTTCAGGGTTATCCTGAGAGTAGACTTTTGTTGAATTTCAATCACTGAAAGGGCAAAAATTCTGCCTCAGGACATTGTTCTATAAGATTTTGTTTTTACAAGTTAGTATTGCACTATATATATTTTCATTCTGTAATTATATAATACATTATATACAAGATTTATTATTGTTCATCTTATTTATACATACTAATGATTGTTGTTTCCAACATAAAATGAGTTGGATTTGTGACGAACCTATAGGTAAAACTCATCATTAAAAACCAATTTATAAGGAACGGGAGCCATGTGCTTATAAAGCTCTAGCCAATGTGAGACAAATTAATCAGATATTCTCCACGCTCTATATACATGTGTCCACACATGGTAGATTTTGTACTATTCTTATCTATCGAGGCCGAACACTACAATATCGACGTCACCTATTGCGCCCAATGATTGTAACTAGAAGACATAGTATTAGCTCTGATACCAATTGTTACGAACCGTGAGTAGAACTCATCCTTAAAATCGAATTTTTAAGGAGAAGGAACACATGAATTTATAAAATACCTATTTAATACGGGACAAATAGACGATAACGTATTTGCAAATTTCTGTGAGATATTGAATCAAACTCAAAATTACTTTTGGTGTTGTGTTGATAGACTCACTACACAGACTCGGAAAGTATCCGGTTCGTAAGTCTTTTTCCCATTAAAATATAAAATAATAACGAAAAATAAGTGATATTTTCTTTCAATCAATCGTATTATATATACCACATCAATTTGTATTAAAAAAAATTGTAGCAGTACCAATACTCTAAATTACTAGATGTAAAAATAAGGCACAAACATTTCTGAAGCTTTGGTTGAAATTATTTGGAGTGATTATATAACATGATGTCCTTTTCAAGCTCATTTATTAGTGGAGCCATGAACATAAACCTGATATAACTGGAACCCCAATCAATGCTTCTTTCATGGAGAGTATAATAAAATTGGTCTTCCGTTCAATTCATTGGTTGGCCTTGCATTTGTCTCATAATCCTGAAGAAAAATAGAAAAAGAAAAATAACAAACCTCATATTCAAGTACTTGAATGAATAATCAACAGAGCATAAAATAAGTATTAGACTATGAGTATGCATGAGTCGGGTTGGGACTTAACCCACCCAACATAACCCGACTCACAAATAGGATATAATCCAATTAGTCTCAACCTGTATATTTATGGATTGGGTTAGGTTAGGTTGGGTTATGTGGGTTGGGACTTTCGTCTAATTTCAATTTAAATATTAAAAATAACTGTAGTAATTAGACTAGTGGCTTACTTACATCATGAACTGTTTCCTTTAATGCTTTCACTTGCTCCCTTGAAACTGTCCTCACCTACACAAAACATGGTGTAATGTTACTAAAGAATCAAAACAAATTAAAATCATGTTAAAGTTACCATATAACACCTTCTTTCCTATTGTCCAAGCAACGCCCTCGGTGCAAGGAGGAACTGTAAGTGATCCTATGTAACTGTAATACTTTCTGCTCCCGAATTTTATATCTCCAGGATTTACAATTCCCAGTTCTTTTTCTTCTTTTCCAATTGTTTTTATGTGGCCCAACAGCTGAAACAAACCAGATTTCAAGTCTTGTTGTGTGTTAGATTTTGAAAAAGTACTTTGTAGGAGCTAAATCACTGAAACAGTACCTTGGAAAGGAAGTAATCAGGACGTCCATATTTGTAAACAATGCCCGTAGCTGCTATTTTTCCGTCAGAGCTTTGATGAACCAAATGAAGTTCCATGACATACCTGTAAATTGTAAACAAGCATTAAATAGTTATAATTGATTGATAGAATCGGATACTAGATCGTGTCAAATACAAAATTAATCGGACCTAGTCCCATTGAATGTATGCTCAGAGGGGGTATGCCAATGGCACTGAACCAGTTTGTAATAAGTCCCATTGATGTTAATTTGACCAGCATCTCCTTTCCACAGCACCTGATCTGATCAAACACTCATTAACAATACGAATTTGGTGTTTGATATACAAATTATATGTACAAAAATTTGTTTACTTGAATGTCATGACCCCTGTTCTTGATAACAGCAGGAGCTGGTTTGTAATCCCTTTTTAATTTTCCGAGGGCAGGTAAAACTTGAACCCTGTGGTTCAAAAGATCAATTGGAGACTGAAGATTTCCTTTTTCACAAACTCGCCATTCTGGGTTGATCTTGCCCCAATTGCGTGGCCCTTTTTCTGTTCCTTCTATATATGTAAATGAATGTTCATCATCTGTTAACATTCCATGTAAAGGTATTAATTGGTCATTATGACTTGTTCAAATGCTAACATTAAAAGGAAATAATTAAGAGAGAAAAAGAGGGACAAAAACAAAGAGAATTTCTTCTTTTTCTTTTGTCTCAGGAAATAATAAAATAGGGTTCAAATAAAGTAGGATGTGAATAATACAAAAGTACAAAATCAGGATTTATTTCTTTACTCAAACTAAAACATAGACAAAGAATCCAGACAGAGAAAGGACAAAAACAAAGGCCGGGGCGGAGCTAGGGCAAGCCCAACAGGACAGGCAACTATATAATTATAGGATTTTTCCATTTTTAGCCTTTAAAATAAATACTGGGATCCTTTATAAATTTTTATATCTAGCTTTTTTTGCAACTGTTAAAACAAGAACACCATAAACCAATAAGAAGCATGAACACAAAATCTCACAGTAATAAACATATGGCAGAATAAAACCAAGCATGAAACTTTTATATATGCTTTGTAAATTCCATACAACTACATGCATATTAACAAAAGAGGGGGGAAAAAAGAGAGAGCATACCAACTTCAGAATCATAAGCAGTAACAAGATCAAAGAGATGGGATGAGAGAATGAGAGAAGCCATAATGATGAACTTCATGGTTGAGGTATCACTTTGCAAATGCAAGTACTAGAGAGAGAGGTGTAAATATATTTATAGAGAAATGAAGAGAGATAAGAATAGCAGCTAATAAAGCCTTTTTTTTTTTTTTTTATGGAAAAACAGGAATTGGTGTTTTGGATGTTAAATCAATCCCCCAAATTATGGGGACTGCTAACTCATCATACAATTCACTACCACTGGACATGGACATGCATATAGCTACCTAATTTGTTCACTGCTATTTTTGGAATCTTATCTTTCTGGCCACCATGAATCATTCAAGAAAATGCATGCTAGACCTACGTTATTTTTATTTTTAATCAAATATTAGTGTTAGCAAACGTTTTTGTTTTAATTGGAATAATTAAGTTACAGTAATAAATGTCTTTAAAAGATGCATTTCGATCATGTGGTGGAATTTATTTATTCAAATACCTAAGTTATAGTCTCTTGCCTGAAATGAACAACAAAATTTTCTAGAATTATTTCAATACCGGTGAGAGGGTAGGAGGATGAGATGATTTATCTATACCGAAATTTTTTTTTGTGAAAATTCGAGATTACCTAAGGTTCTGACCCTATGCGGAATTTAATGCAATAAACAAGACAAGTCCTGATTACTGCTACTATGGATAAATTAAAAGGCAACCACAATATCCAACAATTAATTATGCTGCAAATATAAAAACAATAATAATAAATTAAAGCAGCAAATTAAATCAATCACACAATAATTCAACACAATAATTTTGGTGACGAAGTGGAAAACTCTTGCGAGTAAAAAACCACTCCGGGTATAGGCTACCACCCGAATCCATTATATAGAGAAAAACTTACAGCGATGGTCAAGACCTAAGGTTGCAACTCCACCGACTCAAGTGCCTCAATACTGCAAGAACTCAAGGCAACTCCTCAAGCCCGCGACCCACGGTTTTCTTCAGAACCTCTGAAGTCTCTGAGTAGATTGTATCACCAATGACGCCGGAACTCGACTACCAAAAATCCTCCTAAAGAACTCTAAAGGATTAGGGATTTTGGGTTAAGTTGTGTTGAAGGTTATCAAAGAAACATTCACACCATCAATGAAGAAGACAATGAGATAAGAAGTCTTCAATGGTGGAATCAAAGAGAGTTGAAAGCTTTGAGAGATTTTGGCTCAAAGGAAATATGCTTCAACTAATGGGCATGGCGGCTAAGGGTTATATTTATAGGTAGGGTAAAAACCTAGGGTTTTGCAAAGTGAAAAGGCTCAAAATCGCGTTCAGATCGCAGTCGCGTTCAAACGGTTACTCGAACGCAAGACGAACGCGCGCCTACTGGAAAGACTCGTTCGAACGCCACTCGAACGCACAACGAACGGATGCTCTCTGGAATGATCTCGTTCGAACCCAACAAGAACGTGACTCGAACGTTTGCTCTCTGGAATGCTCTCGTTCGAACCCAATGAAGAACGTGCCACCAACGCCACACGTTCGAACCAAATAACGAACGCATCATTAACGACAATCGTTCAAACACTGCAACGAACGCACCACGAACGCATGTCTGATGCACAGCAGTCCGAAACCAGTCCAATTGCACAAAGATCTTCATGAAATATTACAACTCAATTGAACTCGTTTTGTCACGGACACATGTTAATAAAAATGGAACTAACAATCTCCCCATTTCGCATTCCGTGACAAAACACTACATAATACAAAGACTACGGTAATAGACCCAAAAAGAAAATAGTTAACTGCCAACAATCAAAACAATGACTAATTACATTAGGACTCGATCTAACACATAACCAAGTAGTCTTGAAAATAATGCCACCGCAGCAACATACATGCTTACCTTAAACATCCACAATCAACAATATACCGTGAAAAGCATTGGGATTATCAAATATAAAATAAACATGTATAAAGCTCATGCATGTACAAGTAGATATCCTTCTCCCCTTAATTTGAACTCCCTCTAAAATGGAGATATCTAAAGGATAATCTACGACCATCTCCCATATATAAGGCTCTCCCCCTTAATATATTACTCTCCCATATCATTGCGACACTCCGGGTATGGAGACACATCAGTATCAGTTTTCAGGGATGAGTCCCAAGGTCGAGGCCTAAGTCAGCATCAGTATCAGTTTTCGGGGATGAGTCTCAGGGTCGAGGCCCACATCAATTACAGTATCAGCTTTTGGGGATGAGTCCCAGGGTCGAGGCCCACATCAGCATCACCATCAGCATCAGTTTTCAGGGATGAGTCCCAGGGTCGTGGCCCACGTCAATAACAGTATCAGTTTTTGGGGATGAGTCATAGGGTCGAGGCCCACATCGTCATCAGCGGTATTTGGATGCGTCCCAGGGTCGAGGCCCCCGTTGTCGGTTGCAGTTATTGGAATGCGTTCCAGGGTCGTAGACCCACTGCATCATATATTCCAGTTTGGGGATGCGTCCCCGGCCGAGGTCCCTATTGTCAGCAGTGTGGGTCGAGGTGCCCAGGGTCGAGGTGCCCCCGTTGTCGGTTGTAGTTTCGGGTCGAGGTGCCCAGGGTCGAGGTGCCCACTACATTATCAGTTCGAGGGCGAGGTCCATATTGTCAGCAGTGTTGGGTCGAGGTGCCCAGGGTCGAGGTGCCCCCGTTGTCGGTTGTAGTTCCGGGTCGAGGTGCCCAGGGTCAAGGTGCCCACTACATCATCAGTTCGAGGGCGAGGTCCCTATTGTCAGCGGTGTTAGGTCGAGGTGCCCAGGGTCGAGGTGCCCCTGTTGTCGGTTGTAGTTCCGAGTCGAGGTGCCCACTACATCATCAGTTCGAGGGCGAGGTCCCTATTTTCAGCGGTGTTGGGTCGAGGTGCCCATGGTCGAGGTGCCCCCGTTGTCGGGTGTAGTTATTGGGATGCGTCCCAGGATCGAGATAGCTCGAAGCAGCAGGTAAGTCAGGTGGCAGCTGACGAGCCAGGTAAGTGAAAATGCATTGCACGTACTTTGATAGAATTGTCATTGTCACACACTGCACAAGTCCCATCAAAGTGGGGGCGACTGTAAGCACTGCATTTTTACATGTAAGTCCCGATGATGAGCCTCAACTGGAGGCACTACCTTTTTAGTTGAGGAAGTCGCGGAAAACGGTCGTCGGAAGGGAAGGGTCAAGAATTGACATTTTTGTTGGATTTGATTCGCTCATTCAAGCTTCGGGTTCGCTCGTTCGGTCTCAGTTTTGAATTTATCCTCGGCCCGGTTCACAAAAATACCCACACCTCACACCATACCCACTAACCATAACAAGACAAAAACCCAACCCTCATTCACGTGTAATACACACACACAACAACAAAAATAATTTCCCTCCTTTCACGCCCATTCCAACAAAACCAATGCCCCACATGCCATTAATCAAAAACAAATCATAACCATTATCATTTCTTTGCCCCACGTGAACTCCTCACAAATAAACAATTCCCTCACCAAAACACTAAACAACAAAAGCACTTGTCCCCTGCCACTAATCCACACTAACAACAAACCAACAAAACCCATATCCTAAAGCCATGCAACCCCATACCACCCTCCATACAATACCCATACTACCCATGACTCCACCCATGCCGTGCCTCTCCCTCTCTCAGATTCAACGCATCATTCACGCCAAAAAAAGGGGCTTCACAACCTTGACGCCACTGCCGACAACACCCCCTGATTTCACGCATTCAGCCACCCTCAAAAGAACCCCTTCACAGCCTTAACTTGATGCTGACAGTGACAGCAACCCCTTACTCATGCCTCCTTCACATCTAATAGCCTCTGGAATCAGCTTTTGATTTCACGCCAAAAATGGCCCCCTGGAAGCTGCCCCCATCTTATGCCACAAATCACCCCCTCCAGCAACCCCTAGCCTTCACGTGAATCTGCCCTTCCAACAGCCTCTGCAGCTCACGCACTTGTCTCTCTCCTTCTCGGCTTCACACTACTCACGCCATTTTTATCCCTGACCGAGCAGCCCTCTTATAAAACTCACCACACTCACGCAGGGGGGGACGGACAAAAACTGCCTCTTACACGACCACGGTGGCCTCTCAGAAGCAACTTTCACCGATAGCCAAATAGCACCCCCTCCATGAAACACCCATAACAGCCATTCACGCCAAGATCCCTCTCTCATCCTCCATGTAACAAACTGCTACAAATGCAACCCTAACTCACGTTGATCAGCCCTTCACTAGCCAAGAATTCACTCCATCCAACAAAGCCTCACACAGCCACTGCAACCTTAAAACTGATCATCATATTCACGCACCAAAAGGGGGGACAGACACCATTTTGGGGAGTTCATAAATCACAAACTTACATCACTGCCCCTTTAAGCCATGATCTGCAGCCACTTAGCAACCCACACAGCCTACTGACCTTCACCGTGCACATCACTACCCATTCATCATGCACGTAAATGCAGCACCCTCAACTGCCTCCAACTTCACGCATAAAACTCTCCCAAAACCAGCCCTCGATCATCAACCACGCCACCTGTCTTTAGCCACATACCCCAACTCACGTTGAACACAAACCCTAGAAGCCACCTGTTTCCTGGAGGCCCTGTGAAGAAGGTTATGTTCCGAAGATGGAGTGGTGTGTGGGTAAAGGGACTGTTAACAGAAGTGCAAAACAAAAGGCGAACCACCTGGCTCTTGCAAAGTATATAGAGATTGATATGGCTGGTGTGCACGTGCTGATGACAACAATTCTGAAGGGCCAATAGGGGGTATCTTCGCCAGGAAGGGAAGTTAAGAACAATTTCGGACATTGTTCAGGAAGAAGCTGAGAGTAAAAATCATGCTGTTGCTCACCTTGCCAGTAAGATTGATATGAAAAATGAAGATCTCAGTGAATTACAGTGTAAGTTCAATGACTAAGCAGGATACTTGAGGAGAAAGACAGACTGCACTATGCTTTTGTTGAAGAAATAAGGAAGATGCAGCGGCAGGTACGTGATAATTTTCAGAGGATATTAGAAAAACAAGAAAAACTCAGTTATGAACCGGAGACAAAGAAGAGGAAACTAGATTCTTGGAGCAAAGAATAGAACAGCGGGCTGGAACCGCAAACAGTGGAAACATAGAACAGCGGGCTGAAACCGCAAACAGTGGAAACAGTGAAAACAGCGAATCCGAGAAAACAGTGGAAACAGTGAACAGTGAAAAGAGCAGAAACGACGACTAGTGAAAACAGCGGAACGATATCCCTTCCGGCACCGTGAAACTCACTCCCGGAAAGCGACTAAAAAAGGTAAGACCTGAGGGCACCCTTGTTATATTTTATTTTGTTGTCCCGGACACGGCGTGCTCGGTTAACGTGGAATACGTCCAACCGGGCGTGCGAGGTCCTACATTGAGAACGGCTGAATTCCTTGGCCACATGTTTATTATTCCGCATGTACTAATTTATGATATTCATGAGATTGTATGATGAGAATTCCGAATGAACGGAATATGTGTTTTTCTCTTGCGGTATATCGGATGGAAACCCGGACGTAAATTCCGTAGCCGAATCCGAATGGACGGTATTGCGGTTTGTACTCGGGATACAACGCCACGTACTACCTGAGAGACACACGCATTTCGTTTTATCCAACCATGTATTTGAGCATGATTAGGTTGTTAGCATGTTGTTTATCCTAAGCATGATTCAATAGCTATAATTTTCTTTCTTTATGCATGATTTAGTTATTTTCTTTCGCAATAGGAGTTTAACTTACATTATGTTTAGGTCATTATTTATTTTCCATGTTTGGGTAATTCAACATACTCATTGTATGATATCATATGTTTGCCGTTATAAAAGTTTACTTTTGAAGTATGCAAACCTAGATTTAGGCTTTATAAGAATTTAGACTACTTTGACCATATGTATGTTAAGTAGACTTGGTTAAAATTGCACAAATACATTCATTACAAATGACATAAGTAAGGGACCATTCTGAACCCAACGGTTTGAGGTCTTCCATTGCGAGGGGTGAGTGCAGCCTTAAATCATTTCCCGGTTCACACCGGGTGGCGACTCATTTATTCTCCGGTTTAGTCCCCCGTGGGCTACTCCGTACTCCCACCGGGCCGCGAGCCCGAAACAGCATGCGTCGCCCAGTTTCTGTGTCCTACACAAAGGTATTGAGATTGACAAGGCAAAAACAGAGGTAATCTCTAAATTGCCACAAATGAGTCATCAATTGATACAACTCATATTAGTGACTCTTTTCATGATGATTTTTTATTTTATGTAATTACAATGCCATGCTAATATTGTCAATTTTCTTACAACAAAAAAATACCTCCAGATTGGAGCCATCAAGACAAGAATAAATTTTTGACCGAAGTCAAAAGATTCTACTGAAACTATCCATATCTGTTCAAATATTGCCCTGATCAAAATTTCTGACGATGCATACTGGACAATGAGATAATTGGTGTTATTCAGTTTTATCATTCAGAAGCATGTGCAGGTCATTTCTCATCTAAGAAAATTGCTGTAAAAATCTTACAATGTGGATTTTATTGGCCCACCATTTTTAAATATACACATGCTTTCTATAAAACTTGTGAAAATTGTCAAAAGTTGAGATCCATTTCAAAAAGAAACATGATGCCTTAAATCCCATCTTTGTCATTGAAATCTTTGATTGTTGAGAAATAGATTTCACGGGTCCATTTCCACCGTCATTTGGATTTTTTATATATTTTAGTAAGATGATTATGTCTCAAAATTGGTTGAGGTGATTCTTTGTCAAATAATGATCACAAAACTGTGATTAAATTCTTAAAAGAAAAGATTTTAAGTAATTAATGAAAAACTATGGAGTTATACATAAAGTTTCCATATCTTACACCCTCAGATAAATGGTCAAGTTGAACTAGCAAATAGGGAAATCAAAAAAATTCTAAAAAAAGGTCAGCCCAAATCACAAAGATTGTTCTCTTCGACTGACGGATGCACATTGGGCATATCGAACAACTTTCGAAACATCTTTGGGAATGTCTCTCTATCGTCTAGTTTATGGAAAACCTTGTCATTTTCCTGTAGAACTTGAACATAAGGCAAATTGGACTATTAAAACATTCAATTCAAACCCTGAAAATGTCAGTCAAGAACGTAAACTGCAATTAAATGAGCTTGAAGAGTTAAGGAATGATTCATATGAGAATGCGAAAATTCTTAAAGCTACAACTAAGGTCTTTCTTGATAGTCAAATTGTTGGGTTCTCGAAGAACATGCCAATGATCTATTTAAGCATAAAAGATGTGAATACACAAAGTAAGATAGCGGAAAATATACTCACTTTGATCGGTTTCTTGGATGTAGGAAAGTTCAAAACTTTTGCTCTTTTGTATAGTGCTCCAAGCTCCTCTTTGTATGAATGGTGTAGCTCCAAGCCTTGAACTTTGATTCCAAGCTCAATGGGAAAGTTTCCCTAACACCTTTGTTTGCTCCTTGGAAGTGCTAGCTTGAAGAAAAAATTGCAATAAATTTTCTTCTCAGAGAGGGAGGCTCACGGCATTGAGGGTTTGTGATAGAGAGAGTTTTATTTTTTGTGTTAAGTGTAAAAGGTGAAATGATTTTCCAAAAATCAAAAACATATACCAAATCTCAAAGTTTGGTAAAGGTCATTCAACTTTTAAAATAAAATAAGGAAGTGTAATATACAAGTCATCACCAACTCACAATTTCCATCAACTAAAAGTGATGAAGTTGACTTGTGATTTGACTTGATGTGGGCCCCACTTTAATTCAAAATCTGATTGGGCCCGCAAACACATTCCGGGCTCGGGTTCGTTAATTCCAATTAACGAATTTTCCTTTGCGACTTAATTAAATCAAATTTAATTAAATAATAATGCCTCACAAAATTATTACGTAAGTCGCTTACGAATTAATTCTAAATTAATCTGTTTGCCCGAATTAAAATCCAATTTTAATTCCGCTTAGAAATCTAATTTCATTTAATATATCGAATATATTATTTTATCGATTAATTCCAATTAATCGTTCTCTCTCTCTCTCTATTCGAATTTTATCCCAGATAAATTCTCACCGTAATTAATCACAGATACATTTCTCTCTCTCTTCTAATTAATCCCAGATTAATTATGTTCGAGTCAAACGTCATCGGTGAATCTTCGGAAGTGACCCATGAGATCCCTGGATATGTTGGCAGTAAATCTGGTCGTCGGACTATCCGAATACGTGCGTACCTCGTACCACGTTCTTACCGATTTACAAGACATAGTTGGTTTCTAGAAAGCGTCGTGCCTACCCAATTCTCCAGAAATATTCTTTAAGGAATATATAATCTTTGATAGGCGTAGTATACGTAGTATTGTGTATTGCGATCCAGTATCAGATCTCACATGCAAGGCCTGAGGCTGGAATAGTGTCTGCCTTGTACGAAGCATATATCGGATCACAAGCAACTAGTCTCTTTAATCGGATAATCATGACTTTGTCATATTATCCCGATAGTTGCAACATAACAGAGTACTAGTTCTGTATCCCTGCGTGATCATCATCTCCATATGACTGAAGTGATACTTCCATCTTGACATCACACCCAATACACTACGATTCTCAATAAATCCAGAAGAGGCGTACACAGAACATGTTAAAGCCTCGGACGATCAAAACCAAAGTGTATTGATTATCGCAAGTATTAGCGATGCAAGTCTCAGGTTAAGACCAAATACACCTACCCTGAATCGGATTCCCATAGACACATAGTCATACTACCAATGGGATTCCGATGGGTCTATCCAGAGCAAAGCTGTTTCCGTACCATCGGCAAACAACCTCCTATCACACTTGCATAAGTATCCAATACTAAATATATAAGAACTATGATGTTACGCTTCCATAACACGCACAAGTGCAATACTAGTCTATTCTGCATTATCGATGTCCAGTCTCGATAATACAACGACTAGAGATATTTAATGATTAAACCTTTATGGATTGATACTGTCTCATATCTTATTAATCCGGAACTAATCATAAGGACTTTTATCATTTATATGTATTCAAGTAATCTAATTACAAAATGATAAAATAGCAATTTCCTTTGTCACATAGTTAATTTGTACAAAAACCACAATGTCTTTTACAAATAGTGACGTTATAGGTCATAAATGTCCAACAATCTTCCACTTGGCCTATAGCCAGTCACTCAAGTATCTAACATCTGAACTATGTACATGTCGCTCGAACTTTTGCTGAGGAATAGCTTTCGTCAGCGGATCTGCAATGTTGTCATCTGATGCGACTTTCTCGATCTTCACATCGCCACGATGTATGATATCAAGAATCAGATGGAAACGTTGAAGAACATGCTTGGATCGTTGATGAGATCGCGGTTCCTTAGCCTGTGCTATAGCCCAGTTATTGTCACAATACAATGGAACGGGTTCAAATGCTAACGGAACTACTCCTAATCTAATTAGGAATTTACGGATCCAAACTGCCTCTTTTGCTGCCTCAGCTGCAGCGATGTATTCCTTTTCTGTTGTTGAATCGGCAACAGTCTCTTGCTTGGAAGATTTCTAGCTTACTGCTCTGTTGTTCAAACAAAATATGTACCCATATTGCGACTTACAGTCATCTTTATCGGTTTGGAAACTTGCATCGGTAAACCCAGTTACCTCAAGTTCTCCATCTCCATAGATTAAGAACGCATCCTTAGTTCGTCTAAGATACTTAAGGATGTTCTTAACCGCAACCCAGTAACCATCACCTGGATCGGCCTGATAGCGACTACACATGCTCAAAACATATGAGACATCAGGTCTCGTACATATCATGGCATACATGATCGATCCGACTGTAGAAGCGAACGGGATCCGACTCATGTTGTCTCTCTCATCTTGAGTTTTAGGACACATGTCCTTAGATAGAGTGACGCCATGTGACACTGGCAACAGTCCCCTCTTAGACTGTTCCATGTTGAATCTCTTCAACATTTTTTCAATGTACGTGCTCTGGGAGATACCAAGCAGCTTTCTAGATCTATCCCGTTAGATCTTTATTCCCAGAATAAAGGCTGCTTCTCCGAGATCTTTCATGGAGAATTTTAATGAAAGCCAAGCTTTTGACGATTGTAGCATGAGAATGTCATTGCCAATAAGCAATACATCATCAACGTAAAGGACAATGAATGTCAGTGCACTCCCACTAACCTTCTATATATACACAAGGATCATCCTCGTTTTGAATGAAATCATATTCTTTTATGATCTCATCAAAACGTTGGTACCAAGAACGCGATGTTTGCTTCAATCCATAAATGGATCGATTAACTTGCAAACCTCGTTGCATGTTTTAGTATGACAAAACCGTCAGGCTGTTGCATATAAACATCCTCCAAAATGTTTCCGTTAAGGAAAGCGGTTTTTAACGTCCATCTGCTATATTTCATAATCGAAATATGCAGCAATAGCAAGCATTATCCGAATGGATTTAATCATGCTAACAGGTGAAAAAGTTTTGTTGTAATCGACACCATGTCATTGACGATACCTTTCGCTACAAGCCTAGCTTTGTATGTTTGTATGTTGCCATCCATGTCGGTCTCTTCTTGAAGACCCATTTTCAACCAATAGGCTTTACGCCTTCTGGTGCATCAACCAGTGTCCAAACTTTATTGGTGTACATGGAATCCATTTCGGATTTCATGGCATCTTGCCATAAACCGGAGTCGATACCTTGTATCTCTTCCTCATACGTAGCTAGTTCATCTTCCTCAATAAGATTAATATCCACATGAGGTGAGATCAGAAACCCATACCTCTCAGGTTGTTTTCTGACTCTCTCCGACCTACGCGGTTCTTGTGTATTCAAATATTGTGGTACAGTCTCATCCATGATGAATTGTTCGTGTTCCGTTACGGATTCTGTGCCAGGAATAGTATCACTCTGATTTTCATCGAGTTCTACTTTCCTCCCACTTACCATTGTATTTAGGAATTCCTTCTCAAGGAAAACCGCATGTAGAGCAACAAATACTTTGTTCTCTTGTGGGTTGTAGAAGTAATATCATTTAGGTTCACTAATAACCTACTAATAGACACTTATCCGATTTAGGTTCAAGTTTGGTACCATCCAAACTTTAACGTATGCCCAGCACCCCAAATCTTCAGGAATGAGAAACCCGGTTTCTTTCCTGTCCATATTTCATACGGAGTCTGTTGAACAGACTTGACGGAACCTTATTCAAAATAAGTATTGCACTGTTCAATGCATATCCCCAGAAGGAAATAGGTAGCTGTGCGACTCATCATCGACCTTACCATGTCCAACAAAGTTCGGTTTCTCTCCTTCGGACACACACGTTTAATTGAGGTGTTCCGGGAGGAGTCCACTGTGAAAGAATAATATACTCTTTCAAGTAATCAAGAAACTCATTGCTTAAGTATTCTCCACCACGGTCCGACCGTAATGTTTTAATACTTTTACCGGTCTGTTTTTCTACCTCGTGTCGAAACTCTTTGAAATTCTCAAAAGTTTCCGACTTGTGTCTCATAAGATACACATAACCATAACGCGATGCATCATCTGTAAAGGTTACGAAGTATTCATATCCACATCTAGCCTGGCAAGACATGGGCCCACATACGTCATTATGAACGATGGCTAACAGTTCGGTGGCACATGCACTTTTACCGCTAAAAGGTGTTTTAGGCATTTTGCTTAATAAACAAGATTCACAGACGTCATATAAATTTGGATCAAATCCGCCCAAGTACCCACTCTTCGAAAGTGTGGATATGTGAGTCTTGTTAATGTGTCCTAGACGACAATGCCACATATAAGTTTCATCTTTGTTACTTAATTTAAGCCTTTTGTTTGTTACATTATATGTTTGAGATTGATTTATATTCAAAATATAAAGACCATTATTCCATCAGCACTGCATATCTCAATATCATTTTTATACATAAAACCCCAGTGTTTCTAAATACAAAAGTATACCCACATTGGGCCTAAACAAGAAATAGAAATAATATTCCTAGTCAAACTAGGTACATAATAACAGTCTGATAGATTTAGTACATGCCCCGAGGGCAGTTCCAAAATATAAGTCCCTACAGCCAAAACAGCGACTCTAGTCCCGTTTCCAACTCGTAGATCAATCTCCCCTGAGGCCAGTCTCCTGCTAATCTGCAGATCCTGCACATCAGTACATATATGAGTACCACAACCAGAATCAAAAATCCAATTTTTAAAACTAGAAGTAGACATGTTTATTTCTATAACAAACATACCTGAAGCCGGTTGTGGGACACATGATCTGGGGCGACGCATGCTGTCCTAGGCTCGCGGCCCGGTCGGGAGTACGGAGTAGTCCGCGGGGGACAAAACCGGAGAATAATGGAGTCGCCACCTGGTGTGAACCAGGAAAATGAGATTTAAGGTCGCACTCACCCTTCGCAAGGGAAGACCTCAAACCGTTGGGTTCGGAATGGTCCCTTACTTATATCACTTGTAATGAAAGGATTTATGTAATAATTTAATCAAGTTTAAGTAACACATTATTTCCAAGAGTATCATGCTTCTAAATTCACATGCATACATCAACAAGTTCATCACAACATGCAACATCACATGGCAATCTCATGAACATTTCTCAATCATATGAGGGGAAAACTAAGAACACAATCATGCTTGAGTACTATCTCATGAACATATTAACCAAATAACATGCTCAAGAACACATCGAATGGATAAATGCAGGAATACAAATAATATGATTGGCTACATAATGCAAGGGAGATCACCCAAAAGGCAGTTGTGCATGAAATATGATGAGACAGACTTAGTTCAGTGTGTGCGTATTCGTGTAGCGTTCGTAAACGCGTTCGAACGGTAAACAGAAGGTTCGCGTTCGTGTAGCGTTTGATAACGCGTTCGAACGGATCCAGACCTGATGAAACAAAATACATGCGCGTTCGAGTAGCGTTTGTCAAACGCGTTCGAACGGGAAACAGAAGGTTCACGTTCGTATAGCGTTCGATAACGCGTTCGAACGGGAACAGACCTGATGCACAAAATGTGACGCAATACATACATAAAAAAGCAAATAGCGAAATATGAAGCGCGGCGAAGCATCATGGCGAAGGATTTTAACCTCTTCAATTAGAGGACCTTTCATCGCACTTACTAATCCCATGCGCTTATCTCAATGCATATAAAAATAAAGACAATAACCTTAGACTTCATGTACCCGATTGAACACATCTTACATTCAACCGAATATACGTTAATCGGCGCGTCAAAGCATCATGGTAAAGGATTTTAACCTCTCAATTAGAGGACCTTCATCGCACTTACTAAGCCCATGCGCTCGATCACATCATGCATACAAGAATAAAGACAATCATATCAACTTAGTATATCCGATTGAACATATCTTATATCCAACCGAACATACATCAACCGGCGCGGCAAAGCATTGTGGTAAAGGATTTTAACCCCTCCAAATAGGGGACCTTTAATCCGACTTACTAAGCCCATGCGCTCGATTGTATCATACATACAAAAGTAACATGCAGAATTCAAATAACGAAAAATAAATAAATCAAGCAACATAAAACAAAAGAATGTGCCGTTTACTCAAGTGGTACGTGGAGTTGTATCCCGAGTACAGATCATACTACCGTCCATTCGGAATCGGCTATGAAATTTATGTCGGGTTTCCATCCTATATACCACAAGAGGCGACACATTTTCCATTTCATTCAAGCCACGACATGCATCCACAAACGACTCTCATGCGAATAGAATTCAATAACCAATCAAAAGACGAATATAAACTAATGAGAAAAGTGCCCTCAGGTCTAACCTTTTAAATCACCTCTCGGATGTACGGTACACGATCGTCGGAATGGGGATGCTCCGCAACTCTTCTGGTTCACTGGTTCACTGCTCTCGTTCGTTGTCTTACTATTTTGAGTCGTCTTTCTCCGTCTTTTGCTGCTGCTTTTGACTCCGATTCACTGCCGTTTTGCTACTGTTCTGCTGATGTATTTTAGTTACTGTTCTTGGGATGTTTTGGCTACTGTTTTGGGTGTGATTTTCGGTGGTGTTATGGTGTGGTTCGGGGGCTGTTTTGATGAGGTAAAGGGGTTGTTCTGGATGTGTTTTGGTCAAGGCAATGAGGGTTCTTTGGTTTGTGATCTTCGGTTATTGAGAGTGAGGGAGAGTTGTGTCAATAAGCTTGGGTGTTTCTGTGTGTGTGTTGTGATTTTCGTGTGAGTTGTGTGTATGAGCTAGGGGAGTGCATGTCTTGGTTATGGGTGTTTATATAGAGAATGGCTAGGGCTTCACCTTGTCTCACAAGGAAGGGATTTGATTTAGTGTTGAGCAAGGAAAGTCAAGATTGAGGGGGGACAAATTTGGTTTAGATTAGGAAGTCAATATATTTAATTTGTTATAATTGATTTTAATTAGGCATGACATCTTTTTAATTTAGTATGTGATTTTGTTTATTAGGAAGTTAATATATTGATTGATTTAATGTTTATTTTAATTTGGTATGTGATTTTTAGATTTGTTTTGATTTCACCATGTGTTAAATATGTGTTTTAAGTGGCTTGGCGTGTGGGCCAAGGCTTGGGCGAATTGGGCTTAATGTGAGGCTAGCAGTAAAACCGAATTACCGACACCGTTCGAACGCCTCCTCGAAACGGGCACGAACGCCCGCAATCTGTTTGGCTTTCGAACGTATACACGAACGCAGCACGAACGAAAACAGTGAACCTTGTTTATTCTGAATTTCCCCTTCCGATGTCCGTTTTCCGTGACCTCCGTGACTTAAAAGGTAGTGTCTCCAAATGAGACTCATCATAGGGACTTATATGCAAAAATGCAGTGCCTACATACCGGTGCCTTGCCCGCTTTGATTTCCTTCATGCACGCCTTGTACTCACGGCAGTCACGCTTCCAGTGACCTTGTTTTCCACACTGTAGGCAGACATCTTGGGACTTGTCCTTAGCCTTGCCCTTCTTCTTCTTCTTCTTCTTCTTCTTCTTTACACCTCCAGTAGCCTTTGGCCAAGCCTTGGCAGACTGAGATGTTGAAGCGAAGTGTGCCTCGCGCTTTTTGCCCTTCAATATCTCTTTTTCTACTTCACGCAGTATTGCCATCAACTCCCCAAGAGTATGGTCTTGGTTCATCATATTGTAGTTCATGATGAACCTGCTCCAGCTGTCAGGAAGAGACTGCAAGATCAAATCTATAGAAGTCTCAGCCTCAAAGGTTATGCATAGCTGACCCAGCTGTTCAATGTCAGCAATCATCTGTGACACATGGTGCTCGACAGATGTACCCTCTGACATTCGAGAGCGAAAGAGTTTCTTCTATAATTCACACCTTTGAAATCTAAGGTTAGATCGATGAAGGTCCTTCAATTTTGCCATCATAGTATATGGATTCAATCCCTTGTTTTGGCGACGAAATTGAGGGGTCATTGCAGTGAGCATGACGGATTGAGCAGTTGAATTGTCATCACTATGAGTCTTCCAAAGCTCAAGCTCAAGCGGCTGCTCAATTCCGGGCTTAGGCCCGAGAGGTCTCTCTATCGTATAGAGCATTTTCTCGGCCCCCAAGACAATCCTGAGGTTCATATCCCAGTCAGGAAAGTTCGCACCATTAAAGACATTTTCTCCCATGATAATGTCCATAACGTTGATCATTCCCGCCATCTTAATTGTAATAGTCTAACTATTCAATTAACGATTTTTGGGTACAGTCCAACTGTTACAAGAAATAATAAAATATTAGTCCAACTAATAAATACATAAAATGACGAAATAATTTGAAAGCGCGTAATGCCAAGTATTTGAACGAAATTGCAAATTCAATATGGCCTCCCAGTATTTTTCGGCGAGCCTCTAACCTCTGTTGAGTACTCGGGAAACCTAGTTTCCTAGTGGGCTAGGATCCCGTTAAATAACACACAACCTTGACTTTGGCCAACAAGCTGTATGATATTTAACTAGGTAGATCTCTAAGATCAATTGGATCTTATCCAATTTCTAGATCCGATAGGTGGACCTCCAAGTCCGAAACATATATACAATATATATGCCAATATATATCAACTAAGCATTGGCTTTGGCTCAACAAGCTTACTGATTCCAGTTAAGCGGGACCCATTGACCTTGGAAAGCTTTATAATCCATGTCGATGAACAAGGAGTGACCTTGACTTTGGCCAACAAATCACAACTTGCCCAAGACATGCGATATGGAACAAAGCTTTCGTGGTTCAAACACATCCGCGATGGACATTGATCTTGACTTTGGCCAACAAACGAATGCCAATCTTGGATCTTGAGAAATAACCACTCAATGGAAGGAAATCGCTTGATATTTGTTTGAGGGTTTTTTTTGCGTAAATTGGCAACCAATTTATTATCTTTGATTAGGTCTCATCATACACCCTTAAGCATGCATTCTAAAAGCATAATAAGGCGCGAATTTAAATAATAATGATATGCGGATGGATACTTAACAAATTGTTCCTAGAATAAATCACTCAATTCCTCTCCCCGGCTAGTACTATTCTAACTTCTACCCATTACATAATACAATAAAGAAACCTCATTAACATTGAGGGGAATTGGTGAGAAGAGAATTACAAAGAGTCAAGAGATAAAGGCTGGACACGCAGGTCCAATTTAATAAATTCTAAATTTATTACAATAATTTCCAAAATTGCCTTCACCCATCTAATATCCATCCGATGTACATTATTCATACAATACATCCATGTATTCACACAAGGCATGTTATTTAATCAATCTAATCCAATAATTAATCTTTGAATTAAGTGATCATCCAATGTTTAAACAACGATTTGATTTGCGCGAGTTAACTCGTTTAAGAATAAGTACTCAAAGTGCGAATTCTTGAATTATATCGAACTACAATTTTAAATCCGATTTAATTTGTATTCAATACTAATTCGTATTTAATTCTAAATTAAATAATTACACTTTATTAATGTGCCTTTACGACTTAGATTCTAAATCTAATCTTAATGGGTCTCAAAGGCCCAATTAACATCCAATGTTTATTTAATTAAAGTCCAATGGGCTTTTAATTAATTCATAAGGCATGGGCTTTGACCAATATGGGTCAAACCCAAATGCCAAGACCCAATAAAGGAATCACCATATTTGCCATAAAATAATTTCGGCCTAGGCCCATTAGCCCAATTAAATTTAAAAGGCCCATTTATTATATTTGGACTTTATGGAATGGTTTTAGGCCCAATTTGGATCCAATCCAATTGTCCTAAACCAATTTGGCCCAACAAGCACATTGCTAAATAAGAATAATAACAATTTTAGCCCAATTCCAAATTTAAGCCTAATTAATTAAATCCAATATTCCAAATATCACAATTTATTTAATTAAAGTGTATAAGCCATAATTAATTAGTTAAATTAACATTTCCAAAACACCAATTTAATTAATTAATCATGCTTAATCATTTTCAATTCATGTCCAACATAATTGAAGCAAAATCAACTCTAACATGTTTCTTTAAGTCACGGCAATATTGGCATTTTTATCCGATTTTGATTTCAATCCAATTAAATCACAATCAATATACTCGGCATTTTAAACACATCCAATGGTCTAAAATTCAAAAATCACCACGACATTAGGGCTCCATCACATTCGGCCAAGCCACTAAATTTGGGAAAAATTAATCTAATCAATTTTTCATAAAATTAATCATGCAAACTCTAAGTTATCATAATCTAAGCATACTCAAACAAATCAATTTGATAAAATCATGCTCCAAGCAAAAATACCCAAATTCAAGATTATGAACCCTAATATATTTCATGTTTAATTTGGCTCATGATACCATTGTTGGGTTCTCTAAGAACATGCCATGATCTATTTAAGCATAAAAGATGTGAATACACAAAGTAAGATAGCGGAAAATATACTCACTTTGATCGGTTTCTTGGATGTAGGAAAGTTCAAAACTTTTGCTCATTTGTATAGTGCTCCAAGCTCCTCTTTGTATGAATGGTGTAGCTCCAAGCCTTGAACTTTGATTCCAAGCTCAATGTGAAAGTTTCCCTAACACCTTTGTTTGCTCCTTGGAAGTGTTAGCTTTAAGAAAAAATTGCAATAAATTTTCTTCTCGGAGAGGGAGGCTCGCGGCATTGAGGGTTTGTGATAGAGAGAGTTTTATTTTTTTGTGTTAAGTGTAAAAGGTGAAATGATTTTCCAAAAATCAAAAACATATACCAAATCTAAAAGTTTGGTAAAGGTCATTCAACTTTTAAAATAAAATAAGGAAGTGTAATATACAAGTCATCACCAACTATTAACTTCCATCAACTAAAAGTGATGAAGTTGACTTGTGATGTGAATTGATGTGGGCCCCACTTTAATTCAAATTCGAGTGGGCCCGCAAACACATTCTGGGCTCGGGTTCGTTAATTCCAAATTAACGAATTTTCCGTTGCGACTTAATTAAATCAAATTTAATTAAATAATAATACCTCGCAAATTATTACGTAAGCCGCTTACGAATTAATTTTAAATTAATTCGTTTGCCGAATTAAAATCCAATTTTAATTCCGCTTAGAAATCTAATTTCATTTAATATATCGAATATATTAAATGAAATTAATTCCAAATTAAGAGTTCTCTCTCTTCTATTCGAATTTTATCCCAGATAAATTCTTGTCGTAATTATCACAGATTAATTTTCTATCTATCTTCTAATTAATCCCAGATTAATTATGTTCGAGTCAAACGTCATCGGTGAATCTTCGGGAAGCGACCCATGAGATCCCTGGATATGTTGGCAGAAAATCCGGTCGTCGGACTATCTGAATACGTGTGTACCTCGTACCACGTTCTTACCGATTTACAAGACATGGTTTGATTCTAGCAAAGCGTCGTGCCAACCCAATTATCCAGAAATATTCTTTAAGGAATATATAATCTTTGCCAGGCGTAGTATACGTAGTATTGCGTATTGTAATCCAGTATCAGATGTCACATGTAAGGCCTGAGGCTGGAATAGTGTCTGCCCCGTAAGAAGCATATATCGGATCACAAGCAACTAGTCTCTTTAATCGAATAATCATAACATTGTCATATTATCCCGATAGTTGCAACATAATAGAGTACTAGTTCTGTATCCCTGCGTGATCATCATTTCCATATGACTGAAGTGATACTTCCGTCTTGACATCACACCCAATACACTACGATTCTCAATAAACCCAGAAGAGGCATACACAGAACCTGTTAAAGCCCCGGACGACCAAAACCAAAGCATATTGATTGTCGCAAGTATTACCGATGCAAGTCTCAGGTTAAGACCAAATACACATACCTTGAATCGGATTCCCATAGACACATAGTCATACTACCAATGAGATTCTGAGGGGTCTATCCAGAGCGAAGCTGTTTCCGTACCATCGGCAAACAAAACCTCATATCACACTTACATAAGTATCTAATACTTAAATATATGAGAACTATGATGTTACGCTTCCATAACACGCACAAGTGCAATACTAGTCTATTCTGCATTATCGATGTCCAGTCTCGATAATACAACGACTAGGGATATTTAATTAGTAAACCTTTGTGGATTGATATTGTCTCATATCTTATTAATCTGGAACTAATCATAAGGACTTTTTATCATTTATATATATTCAAGTAATCTAATTACAAAATGATAAAATAGTAATTTCCTTTGTCACATAGTTAATTTGTACAAAAACCACAATGTCGTTTACAAATAGTGACGATATGGGTCATAATTGTCCAACACAAATTTCACGAAACATATTTGAAATTGGTCAAAATATTTTACTTTATAATTCTCGTTTTCATTATTTCCTGGAAAATTGAAATTTAAATGGAGTGGCCCTTTATTGTGAAGCACGTTTACCCATTTGGAGCTTTTGACATTGAGAATCCTAGGGATTGTGATGTATTTAAAGTGAATGAACAACGTTTGAAATCATTTTTGGAGTGTTCAAATTTTCAAGAATCTTTCTTCCTTTTAAACCCAATACACTGTGATTAATGTATTTTCTTTTCTTCTATTTTGTATTTGTCTAATTTTCATTTTATTCTTGAGTTTTACAGTATTTTTTCCTTTTCTCTTTTTGTCAGAATCTTGCACCCTAGTTAAACAGCGGATAACGGTACTTTATAACTCTAAGTCGGTTCTTTCAATTTCCTAAAATTACTGATACCTTACAATCAAGGCATGGAAAAAACTCTTGCAAAATTCCACAATCATTTTCCTTCTCTCCCCCAAAATTCTCTGATGAAAATTTACAAAGCACGTATCGAAAGAATGAGGCTTCTTATGATCCATGGTATTCGTAGTGATATTTGTTGGGTAATTGAAGCAAGAGTTCGCTTGGCAGGTGAGTCATCTGACTCTTTCATTTTTTACATGCCTAGTTTAGGGAAAAACACATATGCTAAGAAACGAAGTGCTAAACAATTAGGTGTTTGTTATAAATGTGCACACTGGACGTGCAACACTCGTTGTCGTTCTTTAGAAATGGTGTCTAACAATCACAAAGATAAAATTGAATTCATTAAAGATGCTTTAGTAAGGAGTCTTTAGATGATATATCATTGACTCTTGAGATGCATCATAGTGGACATGTTCACCGAGTGATTCGCAATTTGCATACACAATTTCAAAAAGAAAGACAACAATATAGTCTGGGAATCTGACTTTAAGAGATCATGTTTGCCAATTTATAAGAAATTGGATGAGAAGTATATCATCGACCCATAGAGGGCATTTAAGTCATTACTGGACGTAAAACCATAGGAAGATGTGAGCCACAATCACAACTACCAGTACATATTGTTTCAATTTATTGCTTTGATTTCTTTTCCTTTAAATTACTATTTGATTTACTTTAATTTACTATTTTGTTTCTTTTCCTTTAATTTTGCGGACAGTATCCAAAATTTTAACTTTCACGATCTATTTAACTATTTATCTGACAATTATCATTTTACATGTACTAGTACTTTTATTACTCACCCTTTTTTAGGATCCATAAATTAAGATCGTCATTTATCTCTTCGACACATCCAAATAAGAGAGAGAGCAAAAATGTAGAATCTTTAACACGACGAGTCACTAATATCTGTGTATTTTATGGAACTAGCGTTGAAACTAAACTAGAATTTGTTAAGGCTGTAAAAGAATTGGGTAGATTTATGGTGGAAGAAACATGCACTTAGTATATGACAATGATAATCTTGGATTGATGAGATGTGTTTCAAATGTTGTGCAGGAAGGTGACAGTCAAGTTTTGGGGATCATTCCAAACCTTGGCATACGAAAATCTCATCGAAAAATCAATGGAGAAGAATACATTGTATAGGTATGTCTAAAAGACATACTGAAATGATTAATCATGCTGACGCTTTTATTGCTTACTAGGTGGGCTGGGCATGTTGGACAAGTATGACCCATAGCATCACTATTTGTACAGAACATGATGTTGTTGTACAAATTAACTATGTGACAAAGGAAATTGCTCTTTTATCATTTGTAATTAATTACCTATATATATAAATGATAAAAGTCCATATGATTAGTACCGGATTAATAAGATATGAGACAATATTAATCCACTGAGGTTTAATCATTAAATATACCTAGTCGTAGTATTATCGAGAAAAGACATCGATAATGCGGAATATGCTAGTATTACACTTGTGCGCATTATGGAGGCATAATGGCATAGTTCTCATATATTTGGGTATTGGATACTCATGCAAGTGTAATAGGAGGTTCTGTTTACCGATGGTACGGAACAGCTTAGCTCTGGATAGACCCCTCGGAATCCCATTGGTAGTATGACTATGTGTCTATGGGAATCCGAATCAGGGTAGGTGTATTTGGTCTTAACCTGAGACTTGCATCGCTGATACTTGCGACAATCAATATACTTTGGTTTTGGTAGTCTGGGGCTTTAACAGGTTCTGTGTACGCCTCTTCTGGGTATACTGAGAGTCGTAGTGTATTGGGTGTGATGTCAAGATGGAAGTATCACTTCAGTCATATGGAGATGATGATCACGCATGATACGGAACTAGTACTCTTAGTACTGCAGTCATTGGGACAATATGACTAGGTCATGATTATCCGATTATAGAGACTAGTTACAGAGAGATGATATATGTTTTCGTAGGGGGCAGAAAATTCCATCCTAGGGCCTAGCATGTGATATCGATACTGGATCGTAATACACAATACTACGTATACTACGCCTGACAAAGATTACATATTCCTTTAAAGAATATTTGGAGAATTGGGTAGGCAAGGTGCTTTGCTAGAAGCCAACCAGTCTTGTAAATCGGTAAGAACGTGGTACCAGGTATGCACATATTCGGATATTCTGATAACCGTATTTACTGCCAACATATCCAGGGATCTCTTGGGTCGCTTCCCAAAGATTCACCGATGACATTGACTCGAACAGAATTAATCTAGGATTAATTATAGAGAGAAAATTAATCTGGGATTAATTACGGTGATAATTAATTTGGGAATTGATTATCAAAAGAAAGAATTAATCTGGGATTAATTGCGTCGAGAATTTATCTGGGATTAAATTCATCGAGAGGAGAGAACGCGATTAATTTGGAATTAATCGGAAAAATAAATTTAATAGTTAAATTGGATTTTTCTATTTAATTTATTTAATTGGGCTAAAATAATATATTAGATATATTAATTGAAATTAGATTTCAATGCGGAATTAAATTGGACTTTAATTCAAGCGAACGAATTAATTTGGGATTAATTCGTAAGCGACTCCGTAATAATTTTGCTAGGCATTATTATTTAATTAAATTAGATTTAATTACGTTGCGACGGAAAATTCATTTAATCAGATTAAGTGAATCCGAGCCCGAAGTGTGTTGAGCAATCCACTTGATTTTTGAATTCAAGTGGGGCCCACCAGCTTACATCACTAGTCACCTTTTTGGTGATGGAAGTGGTTGGAAGCTTTAAAAGCTAACTTGTCCAACACACTTGGTAATTCTTTTTGAAAAGGATATACACTTTTTGTTGGTTGATTTTTTGGTAATAGATTTTAGAAATCTAAAATATCAAACTTCTTCATCTCTCTCTTCCTCTCATATTGACGAGCATACTAGCTCTCTCCCATGGAATTTTGTTTCAAAATTCTACATTGCTAGAACATTAAAGAGACAAATGAAGGTGATAGGGAAACCAATCCATGAGTTTGGAATGCAAACACAAAGCTTGGAGCTTCCATTACATCCAACAAAGAAGAAAAAGTTTTGAACTTCTCTACCGATCAATGTGAGTAATTCCGCAACTCTTTTGATTTATTCACACACAAATCACTCTTAGAAGATCTTGACATGTTCTAGGAACACTAACAATGGTATCAGAGCGAGATCTAAGCTTGATTTGATTCTAGGGTTCTTAAACTTTAATTTGGGAATTTTGTGTTTGGAGCTTGATTTTCTTAAATTAATGATTTGATTGAGCTTGGATGATGTTTAATTGGATTTGTATGTCATTGATTTTGTGAAAAATTGATTAGATTAATTTTCCCCAAATTCACATGCTTGGCCGAATATACCCTAGAATAAGCTCATGGGAATTTTTGAAATTTGACTTATTGGATGTGTTGTTGGGATGATAGAAATATTGAATGTTGATTTAAATTGGATTGAAATGAAATTGAATGATTTTTGTATGCCTTTGCCATGAGTTTGAAGCATGTTTTAGAATTGATTTTGCTTCAATTTGTGTTGGACATGAATTGAAAATGATGAGCATGATTAATTGAATTAATTAGTGTTTTGGAAGCATTAGATTAATTAATTAATTATGTAATTGCACTTGAATTGAATTAATTTGTAATTTGGAATAATGAATTAATTTAATTGTTGTATTTGGGCTTAATGGGCTTGGTTGGGCCAAGTTTGGTTTAGGATAATTGTTAGGATCCAATTGGGCCTAAAACCATTTCCATAAAGTCCAAATATGATAATTGGGCCTTTAAAATTTTAATTGGGCCTAATGGGCCTAAATTGATTTTTGACATAGGGCGATTCCTAATTGGGCCTTGGCATCTTGGGTTTGACCCATAATTGCCAAAGCACATGCCTTAAGAATTAATTGAAAGCCCATTGGACTTTAATTGAATAGTATTGGATAATAATTGGGCCTTTGAGACCCGTTAAGATTGGATTTGGAATCCAAGTCTAAAAGGCACTATTGAAAATGTAATTATTTAATTTGGAATTAAATATGAATTAGTATTGAATATAATTTAAATTGGATTTAAAATTGTAGTTTGATATAATTCAAGAATACTTACTTTGAGTATTTATTCTTAAACGAGTTGGACTCGCACAAATCAAATCGTTGTTTGAACATTTGATGGTCATTAATTTAAAGATTAATTAATTGGATTAGATTGATTGATAACATGCTTTGTGTGAATACTTGGATGTATGTATGAATAATGTATATCAGATGGATATTAGAAGGGTGAGGGCAATTTTGAAATTGTTGTAATAAATTTAGAATTTATTAAATTGACCTGTGTGTCCCCTATTACCTCTTTTCTCATTGTATTTCTCTTCTCACATATTCATTCAATGTAAATAAGGTTTCTTTAAAGTATTATGTAATTGGGTAGAAGTATGAATAGTTCTAGCGGGAGAGAGGAAAGTGAGAGATTTGTTCTAGGAACAAGTTTGTTGTATATCCATCCGCATATCATTATTAAATTTTATCGCGCCTTATTATGCTTTTAGAATGCATGCTTAAGGGTGTATGATGAGACCTAATTAAAGATAATAAATTGGTTGCCAATTTACGCAAAAAAAAAAAACCCTCAATCAAATATTAATCGTTTTTCCTTCCATTGAGTGATTCTCTCTCAAGATCCAAGATTGGCACTGGTTTGTTGGCCAAAGCCAAGACCTTTGTCCATCGCGGATGTGTTTGAATCATGAAAGCTTTGTTCCATATCGTACGCCTTGGGAAAGTTGTGATTTGTTGGCCAAAGTCAAGATCACTTCTTGTTCATCGGCCTCGATTACGAAGCTTTCTGACTGTCAATGGGTCACGCTTAATTGGTTTCATTAAGCTTGTTGAGCCAAAGCCAAGGCTTAGTTGATTCAGAGGA
This sequence comes from Zanthoxylum bungeanum, assembly GCA_019454045.1. Classification (NCBI taxonomy): domain Eukaryota; kingdom Viridiplantae; phylum Streptophyta; class Magnoliopsida; order Sapindales; family Rutaceae; genus Zanthoxylum; species Zanthoxylum bungeanum. The sequence goes on along the minus strand of SKCR01021437.1, from coordinate 28,321 downwards.
AAAATGTTAGGGAATATATCGGATATATTGGCATATATTGGATATATGTTTCGGACTTGGAAGTCCACCAACTGGATCTAGGAATTGGATGAGATCCAATTGATCTTAGAGATCTACACTAGTTGGCCCAAGTCAAGGTTGTGTGTTATTTAACGGGATCCTAGCCCACTAGGAAACTAGCTTTCCCGAGTACTCCACAGAGGGTTTAGAGCTCGCCGAAAAATAGTGGGAGGCAGTATTAAATTTGCAATTTCATTTAGATACTTGCCAATACGCGCTCATTTCATTTTTTTCGTCATAAAAAATTTATAAAATATTAGTTGGACTAATATTCAATTGTTGTTTTAATTGAACAGTTGAACTGTATTCAAACTACTTCATTTATAGTTGGTTATATAATTGGATTATAGTAATCATATATTTGAATTTAACCAATCAAATAATAGTTGATTATATAGTTAGACTATAGTAATCATTATATTTGATTGTACCCGAAATCGTTGATTGGATAGTTGGACTATAGCAATAAGATAACTTGAAAGATTAGTGTCAAAGAACATAATCCTAGGTGAAAATGTCTTTAACGGCATAATTTTCTAGAATGGAAAAGAACCTCAGGATAGTCCTGGGAGCCAAGAAGTTATTTTATTTGATAGAGTGACATCTCGGGTCTGAACCCGGAGTTGAGCAAATAGTGGAGCATGAGCTTTGGAAGACTCACGGTGATGATAACTTTAGTGCTCAATCTGTTATGCTTGCCGCAATGACTCATTATTTCTTCGTCAGAACTAAGGATTAGATCCTTGTAGTATGATATTGAAATTGAAGGATCTTCATAGATCTATTCTTATATCTTAGAAGTACTAATTGCAAAAGAAAACTCTTGGAGAGTTAATGGCTATGCTCAAGGATACAGAGCCAGAGCTTGCAAAAGGGCAAGAAGCGCAAGGCACATCTTACTTCTACATCCCAGAAGGTCTAGGCTTGGCCGAAGACTTCTAAGGATGTGAAAAGGGGCAAAGGTAATATCGTCACAGCCTTCTAAGAAGACAAAGGACATATCCCAACATGTCTGCCTAAACTGTGGCAAACGGGGTCACTGGAAGCGTGACTGCCGTATGGACAAGGCAGACATGAAGGAAGTGAAGACGGGCAAGGCTCCGACTTCAGGTATGTTTGTTATAAACATGTCCACTGCTGGTTTAAAATTGGATTTTAGATACTGGATGTGGTACATAAACATATGTACTGATGTGTGGGATCTGCTGATTAGCAGAGACTGGCTTCAGTTGAGATCGACCTATGAGTCGGAAACGGGACGAGAGTCACTATTTTGGCCGTAGAAACCTAAGTTTTGGAACTGCCCTTTGGGCATGTACTTAAATTAGGAAACTGTTATAATGTACCTAGTTAGACTAGAAATATTATCTCTATATCTAGTATAACATGTTGCGGGTATACCTTTATATTCTAGAACACTAAGTGTTTTGTTTATAAAGATGATATTGAGATAAACACATAAGATGTGAATAACAGTATTTATATTTCGAATATAAATGAATCTCAAACATATAACATGACAAACAAATAGCTCAAACTGAATTAATCAGAAGAGACTTATTTCTGGCATTGTTGTCTGTGACACATTAACAAGACTCGTATATCCACACTTTCGACGAGTGGATACTAGGACAGATTTGATTCTAATTCAAATGATGTCTACGAATCTAGTTAATTAGGCAAAGTGCCTAAAACACCTTTTACTTGGTAAAAGTACAAGTGCCACCGATATGTTAGCCATCGTTCATAGTGACGTAAGTGGGCCCATGTCTAGCTAGGCTAGAGGTGGATATAAATACTTCGTAACCTTTACGGATGTGGCATCGCGTTACGGTTATGTGTATCTTATGAAACATAAGCCATAAACTTTTGACTAATTCAAAGAGTTTCGACACGAAGTAAGAAAACAGACCGGTAAAAGTATTAAAACATTACGGTTGGACCGTGGTGGAAAATACTTGAGCAATAAGTTTCTCGATTACATGAAAGAGTATGGTATTCTTTCACAATGGACTCCTCCCGAGATACCTCAATTTGATGGTGTGTCCGAACAGAGAAACCGAACTTTGTTGGACATGGTAAGGTTAATGATGAGTCGCTTTGAGCTACCAATTTCCTTTTGAGGATACACTTTAAACAGTGCAATACTTATTTTGAATAAGGTTCCATGAAAATCTGTTAGACGGACTTCATATTAGATATGATCAGGAAAGAAACCGGGTTTCTCATTCCTGAAGATTTGGGAATGCTGGGCATACATTAAATATTTGGATGGTACCAAACTAGAACCCAAATCGGATAAGTGCCTATTTGTAGGTTGCCCTAGGGAAACCAAAGTATAGTACTTATACAACTCACAAGAGAACAATGTAAATGTTGCTCTGCATGCGGTTTTCCTAAAAGGAATACCTAAATCCAGTGGTAAGTGGGAGAAAAGCAAAACTCGATGAAAATCGGAGTAATACTGTTTCAGGCACCTAATCCTCACGGAACACCAACAGTTCATCAGGGATGAAATTGTACCAATAATCTTCGAATACACAAGAACCGCGTAGGTCGGAGAGAGTCAGAAAATAACCTGGTAGGTATGGGTTTATGATCTCACCTCATGTAGATATCAATTTTATTGAGGAAGACAAACCGGCTACGTATAAGGAAGTGATACAAGGTATCGACTCATTTTATTGCAAAGTGCCATGAAGTCCGAAATGGATTCCATGTATACCAACTAAGTTTGGACACTGGTTGATGTACCAGAAGGCATTGCGCCTATTGGTACTAAATGTGTCTTCAATGAAGACATACATGGATGGCAATATATAAATGTACATAGCTAGGCTTGTACAGAAAGGTATCGTCATGACATAGTGTCGACTACGACGAAACCTTTTACCTGTTGCGATGATTAAATCCATTCAGATCATGCTTGCTAATGTTGCATATTTCATTTATGAAATATGGCACATGGTACGTCAAAACCGCTTTCCTTAAACGGAAACCTTTTGGAGGATGTTTGTATGTAACATCATGACGGTTTTGTCGTGCAAAACATGCAAACAAGGTTTGCAAGTTAAGTCGATCCATTTATGGATAGAAGCAAGCATAACGTTCTTGGAACCAGCGTTTTGATGTAATCATAATGGTATATGATTTAATTCAAAATGAATATGATTCTTGTGTATATAATAAGGTTAGTGGGAGCGCACTGACAATAAATGTCTTATAAGTTGATGATGTATTGCTTTTTAGCAATAACATTCCCATAATATAATCGGTGAAAGCTTGGCTTTCATTAAAATTCTCCATGGTATACCTGGGAGAAGCAGGCTTTATTCTAAGAATAAAGATCTACTAGGATAGATCTAGAAAGCTGCTGACACTCTCTCAGTGTTCGTACGTTTTGTTATGTACGTGACCTGGTGTCTCATATGCTTTGAGCACATGGAGTCACAATCAGGTCAATCCAGATGATGGTCACTGGATTGATGTTAAGAACATCCTTAAGTATCTTAGACGAACTAAGGATGCGTTCTTAAAATATGGGGAAAGGAGAACTTGAGGTGACTAGGTTCACCGCTGCAAGTTTTCAAACCGACAAATACGACTTTAAGTCGCAATAAGGGTACATATTAGTTTGAATAATGGAACAGTGAGCTGGAAATCTTCCAAGCAAGATATTATTGCCGAATAAATAACAAAAGCGGAACATTGATGCAGCTGACGCAGCAAAAGAAGCATTTTGGATCTATATAATCCTAATTGGATTAGGAGTAGTTCTGTTAGCAGCTGAGCCTGGCTACAACGTAGGCTAAAGAATTACGGTCTCATCAACGATCCAAGTATGTACTTCAATAATTCATCTGATTCGTTCGATCATACATCGTGGCGATGTGATGATCGAATAAAACGCATCAGATGATAACATTGCAAATCCGCTGACGAAAGTTGTTTCTCAGCAGAAGTTTGAGCGAACCGTACATGGTTCAGGTGTAGGACACTTGAGTGATTGACTATAGGCCAAATGGGAGATTGTTGGATAATTATGACCCATATCATCACTATTTGTACAAAACATGATGTTGTTGTACAAATTAACTATGTGACAAAGGAAATTGCTCTTTTATCATTTGTAATTATATATAAATGATAAAAGTCCATATGATTAGTACCAGATTAATAAGATATGCGACAATATTAATCCACTAAGGTTTAATCATTAAATATCCCTAGTCGTAGTATTATCGAGAATGGACATCGATAATGCGGAATAGGCTAGTATTACACGTGTGCGCATTATAGAGGCATAATGGCATAGTTCTCATATATTTGGGTATTGGATACTCATGCAAGTGTAATAAGAGGTTCTGTTTACCGATGGTACGGAAACAACTTCACTTTGGATAGACCCCTCGGAATCCCATTGGTAGTATGACTATGTGTCTATGGGAATCCGAATCAGGGTAGGTGTATTTGGTCTTAACCTGAGACTTGCATCGCTGATACTTGCGACAATCAGTATACTTTGGTTTTTTTCGTCCGGGGCTTTAACAGGTTCTGTGTACGCCTCTTCTGGGTATACTGAGAGTCGTAGTGTATTGGGTGTGATGTCAAGATGGAAGTATCACTTCAGTCATATGGAGATGATGATCACGCAAGATACGGAACTAGTACTCTTTAGTACTGCAGTCATCGGGACAATATGACTAGGTCATGATTATCCGATTATGGAGACTAGTTACCAGAGATCTGATATATGTTTTGTACGGTGGAGACAAAATTCCAGCCCTAGGCCTAGCATGTGATATCGATACTGGATCGTAATACGCAATACTACGTATACTACGCCTGACAAAGATTACATATTCATTTAAAGAATATTTCTGGAGAATTTGGTAGGCACGGTGCTTTGCTAGAAGCCAACCATGTATTGTAAATTGGTAAAAATGTGGTACCGGGTACGCACATATTCAGATAGTACGATAACCGTATTTACTGTCAACATATCTAGTGATCTCTTGGGTCGCTTCCCAAAGATTCACCGATGATATTTGACTCGAACAGAATTAATCTGGGATTAATTATGAGAGAGAAAATTAATCTGAGATTAATTACAGCGATAATTAATCTGGGAATTGATTATCAAAAGAAAGAATTAATCTGAGATTAATTGCGTCGAGAATTTATCTGGGATTAAATTCATCGAGAGAGGAGAGAACGCGATTAATTTGGAATTAATCGGTAAAATAAATTTAATAGTTAAATTGGATTTTTCTATTAATTTATTTAATTGGGCTAAAATAATATATTAGATATATTAATTGAAATTAGATTTCAATGCAGAATTAAATTGGGCTTTAATTCAAGCGAACGAATTAATTTGGGATTAATTCGTAAGCGACTTCCGTAATAATTTTGCTAGGCATTATTATTTAATTAAATTAGATTTAATTACGTTACGACGGAAAATTCGTTTAATCGGATTAAGCGAATCTGAGCCCGAAGTGTGTTGAGCAATCCACTTGATTTTTGAATTCAAGTGGGGCCCACCAACTTACATCACTAGTCACATTTTTGGTGATGGAAGTGGTTGAAAGCTTTAAAATCTAACTTGTCCAACACACTTTGTAATTCTTTTTGAAAAGGATATACATTTTTTGTTGGTTGATTTTTTGGTAATAAGATTTTAGAAATCTAAAATATCAAACTTCTTCATCTCTCTCTTCCTCTCATATTGCCGAGCATACTAGCTCTCTCCCATGGAATTTTGTTTCAAAATTCTACATTGCTAGCACATTAAAGAGACAAATGAAGGTGATAGGGAAACCAATCCATGAGTTTGGAATGCAAACACAAAGCTTGGAGCTTCCATTACATCCAACAAATAAGAAAAAGTTTTGAACTTCTCTACCGATCAATGTGAGTAATTCCGCAACTCTTTTGATTTATTCACACACAAATCACTCTTAGAAGATCTTGACATGTTCTAGAACACTAACAGGGCACGCTAGAAGAAATATTCACAATGGCATCATGAGCGAACTTGAACATTCACCAAAAACCTATTGGACTACAAAAATGTTGACCATTTTTTCAATTTTCTTTTAGTATTTCTTGAGGATGCCAAAAGACTTGGGTTCATTTCGAAACTGGTAAAATATATCGTCTTAACTGCAAGAAAAACTAATGAATTAATTTACCAACTCTTAGCTTATGAACCAAAAATTGACCACATTCTTTCCAAATTGAACTAGTTTGATAACGATAGTGGCAAGAAGCGTAGAGTGGACTTGCATCTTAATCTATAATTTTCCTTTTAAATAGTCATAAATTCAATTGTCAATTCCACACTAATAGGTGATGTCTTCTAAACTCTACTTCTTCTTATTTAGACATTGGAGACAATGTCTCAATTTGGTGGGGGGGGGGAGGGGATAATTGACTAGATAATTTTCGTTTTTATGTTTCATTCTTGTGTTTTTCTAAAAAAAATATTTTCGTTTTTGTGTTGTTATTTTATGTAAAAAAAAGTTTTTTTATGTTAATTTTGCTTTGTTGGTATTTTGTGTGTAAACAAAAATATTTTATGTTGATCTTCTTTTGTGCTTTTAAAAAAAACTACACACATACCAACAATAAATTTTGACTAACCAAGTGGAATTTCTGTTCAGAGATGGCAGTGTAAGGAGTTTTCGCTCTTGAGACGCATCTCAATGTAATTCGTAAAAAGTTATTTTTGATCCTTTTCTTTTTGAATCACTTATTTTGTGAATTCTACATAATATTGATTAAATTTGATCTTCATATGCTCCGCTGACAGGTATTATCAACATACACGGTAATATATGATCATGGGTCGTAAGTGAAAATTTTATAATATTAAGTTCTTAGTGTCCTAAAGCCAACTGGTTTGGGAGTCACTGACCAAAAGCTCGTTACATGAGTTAAAGAGAAAGCTTAAGGAAATCAGACACTTCTTCTTTTTAACATATGAGATCCGAGCAATTAAGTATGTAGAGGTGTCTTAACACCTAGTGCCCTAAAGCCAACTGGTTTGTGAGTCACTGGCCCGAAGCTCATTACAAAGATTGAAGATGTATTATTATTTTAAAAAAAAAAATATTTTTGTATTTATAAATAAACTCTTATTGCCAAAAAGTGTGAATTCTGATATAACTCTATGAAAAAAATATTACACTATTTTCAACAAGACCTGTGATTATTGTGGGTACAGTGAATTAATTGATACCTTATTTTATGTGTATATAGAAGAATGATAAAAAGTACATGAGAATTTACTTATTTGATTCTTTAGAAAGAAAGAAAACAATTATTAACTTGGATAACAATTTGTCTTTTTAAAATTTTTCGCTTAAATTACTAGAGACTAATAATAAATTGGTTGGAAGATGTGATGAACATTAAAAAGTGTGCACATAATAAAAGAAAAATAATCATTTTACACTTATAATTTCATTAATCCCATTAATTTAGCACATTTGTTAAGTAATAATTATATTTATGTTTTATTGTGATTTTTATTTCTTATGTAGGTAAATTAATACTTTGGATGCATAACTAGAAGATTGGACTTGACATCTGGAATTTTGGAGGCCAGAAACTTAAAATGGCGTTCTAACATTATACAATTTCGGAAATGTCATTTTTGCGTAATTTTCATATTTTGACCATAATCTTTTACTCTGATATCGGATTGAGGTTATTCTAGTTCCAGATGAAAGAAAACACAAATATCTACAACTTTGTTGTTGACAAGATTTTATAGTTCTGAATTTTTCAAGGCCGAAATTGATGAAAAATCATAAGTGTGTTATATGTAATTATTAAAGTCAAATGCAATATATATATAAAGTGGAAGATGACAATCCACATTTTGGTGGATGGATGTCACTTCAACCAAACATGCACATTTACATGTTTACTTGAGAAAGCAATTGCAATAAGTAATTGCATGCTATAAATAGATGTGCTCTGTACCTCAGTTTCCTCAGCCCAGATTTTATAGTTTTCTTTGAAAATTTGTAGAGTTTCAGCTCTTGTGTGATTATTTTTTTAAGCATATTGTAATTTCTTTTTCTTTCAGTAATAAAATTATGTATATTTTTATTCAAACCATGAGTAGCTAATTTCGTTATGCTGGATAAATGGTGAAGATTTTAATATGAAAATATAAATTAATCTCACTTATATTATAATATGTAAATTATAATCTAATGATTAATATTTAATTTAAATCTAGATTAATTGAGACAAACTTTGTTACCGACTATATGACTGATTTTATTTATTTGTATAATTGATAACCTAACTAAACTTGTTATAGATATATGTTATTACTGCATTTATGGCTGGTTTTATTTATTTCGCATAATTAATTCCTGAAATAAATTAATTGGATAATAATGACAATTTATATATTATAAAAAATGAGATTTCTAAATTTGAAATATTAAAAGTGGATCTCCTAACCCTAATATTTTATTTTATTATTACATTCTAATTTAAAATTTTCAATCACTTCAAACAAATCAAATTTTTATTTTATTGAATTACTATTTTATTTTATTAAATCTATTCCATGTGGATCGATCCCGGACTTATCGAGTTATTTTATTACTTCAACCCTCTTATATTTTGGAATAAAAAATCAATTTATGAATGTGTTAAGGATTTTATATAATCCTCATCGATTTTTCGAATAAAAAATGGATATTAAATTCTATCTCTATTTTCAACATTAATTTTTTTAATTTATCATCTCTTTATCTCTTCTCCAATTGGGATAGCTCATGCCTCCTCAGATAAACTGTGGGCCTATGCTAGTTATATAAATATAATTTCCGTTTTATATTTTCTATTTTCAAAAAATTTTAAAAGAAAAACGTTTTTTTTTAAAAGAAATAAAACCTAGAAACAACAAAACCTAAATAAAAACCAAACTGACCTTCAATTGCTCAGCAGCCGCATCATCAGTAATGGCGACGTACGATTTGACAGAGAGAATAGCGCCGAATCTGGACCGGCATCTGGTGTTTCCTATACTGGAGTTTCTTCAAGAGCGGCAGATGTACCCTGACGAGCAGATTCTGAAATCGAAAATAGAGCTTTTGAACAAGACAAACATGGTCGATTACGCCATGGACATTCACAAGAGCCTCTACCACTCCGAAGATGTTCCCCAAGATATGGTGGAGCGTCGGGCTGAGGTCGTCGCTCGATTGAAGGCCTTGGAGGACCGTGCCGCCCCGCTTGTCTCCTTTTTGCAGAACTCTAACGCCGTTCAAGAGTTGAGGCCTGACAAGCACTACAATTTGCAGATGCTTCACGACCGTTACCAGGTTTCTTTCTTTTTCTTTTTCTTTTTTTAATTTTCGTAAATTTCTTGGAATTTATTTTCTGTGAGTTGAGCATTAGTCTGTGACTTATGGATCTTTCAGCTTAATTTCGGTTTTTATTGCCTTTATACTGGACCATGGCATTAGGGTTGCTTACTGTACAATATGTATTATCATAGTCATGATTAAGTATAGACTTGTATATCAGGTGTGAGCAGTGAGATATAGTTTTCAACTATATCCCTGGTTCAACATCTCAATTGTAATCTGTGGATCATCTTGAAATTTTTTATATTTTACTTGTAATTCTGTAGAACCCACAGTGTGGGAAGCCTCGTGCATATAGGCAGTTTTTCAATGGCCTATTATCAATTTATAAACTAGATGAATAACTTATATTCGTTAAGAAGGCAAAATCTTGGATTTACTTTGTTGTTCAGTGGAGTATTTTATCATTTTCTCTTTTATTTTCTTTTTTCTTATTCTCCCAGTTACCTGTTTTTTTGGTAGGTTTAACTTTGGAAATGTTTGTCTTTATAATCAGATTGGCCCGGATCAGATAGAGGCACTTTATCAGTATGCCAAATTTCAGTTTGAATGTGGGAACTACTCTGGTGCTGCTGACTATCTGTACCAGTACAGGGCCTTATGCACAAACGGTGAAAGGAGGCTGAGTGGACTATGGGGGAAATTGGCGGCTGAGATATTGCTGCAGAATTGGGATATTGCTCTTGAAGAACTTAATCAATTAAAGGAAAAGATTGATGATCCAAAGGTAACTTCTTAAATCCTACACCCTCTTGATTTTTGTTCTCAGTTTCATGTCGTCTCATTTTAAGATTTATGCAATTGATAGTATTATTTATTTATTAATTATTCATTTATCCCTTTTTGCAGAGCTTCACATCACCTTTAAATCAGATGCAAAGTAGGATATGGTTGATGCATTGGAGTCTTTTCATCTTTTTCAATCATGATAATGGAAGAACGCTGATTATCGACTTGTTCAATCAGGATAAGTATGCCATTTGGACTTGTTTTCTCTTATGAACTTGTATTGTAGATGAAATATCCTGTGAATAATTAAACGCTGAGAAAATGTTTTCTGTGCCGTTTCCCTATATATTCCTTTTGCTTCATTGTCTTCGAAGATGATAATGGTGCTGAATTTAAAACTTTACGAAATTCTAACATGTTAAGACCAATACTGTTTTATTTTTAATTTCACAATCATTCGCAAGATCATTTTGGTGAAGTGTTCAGTGGCTACAACCATATGATTATCTGAGTGCCAATTTTTCAGTTCATATATTTTGCAATAACATGGCTGCTGATGCATACATGTAGTACCATTGTATGAAAATTAGGCTGCCAATTTATAATTAATAGTGTTTGCTGTTTGGTTTTTTTTGTGTGCCTCTTTTTAAAGAGATTGGATTTCTCTTTTCAGGTATCTAAATGCCATTCAAACCAATGCTCCTCATCTCTTACGTTATTTAGCTACTGCATTCATTGTCAACAAAAGGAGGAGACCTCAATTCAAAGATTTTATTAAGGTTATTCAGCAAGAGCAAAGTTCTTACAAAGATCCCATCACAGAGTTTTTGGCATGTGTGTACGTCAATTATGACTTTGATGGGGCACAAAAGAAGATGAAGGAGTGTGAAGAAGTAAGGTTTATTTGACTGTATGTGGTACTTATTGATAGTTCCCTTGAAAGCACAGAGTACTATATGCCCTTTTTAACTTTTGTCTTGTGTATATTAGATATATAGTCTTGCTAGGAATTTGAGAACTGCAAATGCGTTTTAAAGTGTTAGCTTTAAGCTCTGGTCCATTTTTGTCCTAACCTTTTATATATTATAGGTGATATTGAATGATCCCTTCCTTGGCAAACGAGTTGAAGAAGGCAACTTTGCTACTGTGCCATTGAGAGATGAGTTCCTTGAAAATGCTCGGCTATTCGTCTTTGAGACCTATTGTCGAATTCATCAACGTATTGATATGGCGTAAGTATTTGCTTTCTGTAATTTTATATTTTGGAGTCATGCTTGGCTAGCATTTGCTTTCTAAACAAACAAAATTTATTAATTCATTTTCTAGGGGAGAGTCTTTTAGCCTTAATCACTAGATATCTTTGCTTCTGATTTCCTATCATATTGACCCTTTATAGATTTAAAGGCAAAAATATGCAACAGTATCATATGAAATTTAGATACAGATACTCAAACAGTCAACCTATCTTTTGAGACAGGCACACGCTGTAGCGTAATCTCATTGTGAAAAAGCTTCAAGATGTCATGAGATTCTGCTTGTAGAATGTTCTCATGTAAAATACATTGTTGAAAAACAATGAACTCGTGTGGAGTGATATTGAAAGTAAATATCAAAACCCTATATTTAATTTATAATGACCTTCAGGCTTTTAGGGCATGTGCAATCGGTCTTACCAAATATTCACTTGCCCCTACAAAGCATTTGTGCTAACATCTCTGTATAATAACCTGTTTTGATGATGATTTCAATTTAAACTGACTTTCCAATTTGTGGCAGAGTGCTGGCTGAGAAGTTGAATCTAAACTATGATGAAGCTCAAAGATGGATTGTCAACCTTATCCAAAGCTCAAAACTTGATGCCAAGATTGATGCACAGTCAGGAACTGTTATCATGGAACCCACCCAACCCAACGTGTAAGATTAAAGACACACTGATAGTTATATTTGTACATAGTACGACTTGATTGTTCTTTTTTGTTCTAAACTTTTCTTTCTTGACCGTCTATTCTCAGGTATGAACAACTGGTTGACCATACCAAAGCACTTTCAGGACGTACTTACAAGCTAGTCAGTCAACTTCTGGAGCACACACAAGCACAGGCTGCCCGATAAATTATCAGAAGTACCTTGTCACAAGTTTTGTCATCTCTGGAAACTGCTTCCTTATATTAGATTCAGAATTGAGCAATTCTAGTGATCAATCATTTCCTTTGTTATTTTTATAACAAGTCTTAATATTTGAAGAATGTTTTGCAGATTATGTTCTCAATGTTTGATGTAACTTTGTTTAAATATTCAAAGATTAATATGCATCTTTATGAAACAGGTCATGTCAACTCATGCCTGTGATTTGAATCTATCTTGGCTTTTCTTTATTTCCATCGAAGATAATACAGGTGATATAAATTGGAGGCAGTTTCTAAATATGCTCAGTAAATCTGTTTGCCCTTCTTTCTTTTTCTTGTAGCCTAATAAAATTTCAATTCCCTCCGCATGGTTCAAAATCTTAACTTTTTCGTTTTAACACAAATATTTTTAATCAATTCAACTAGTTAGCACACATGATACAGTTACATCTATCCTCAATTTTAATGATAGCATTATTTCATCATTTTATTTAGGAATGTTTATATTTTACTATTAAAGTTATTGTAAAATAATTTCATAAGGCATTTAATATGAAATTTAAATAAACAATTTATATAAATAATTTTTAAATAAATATTATTATTTAAAAAAAAAAAGTAATCCAACCTTTATTTCGATCAGATATTCGTATTACAAAACAGACTTCCTGGGAGACCCGGTGCGCTCAATTTAGTCTTGTTGAATACTACACCGGTCTGAATAGTCTGCGCGCGTATTGAGGCAAGTAGGGCCCGCTTTGAGTGAGCCCGCTACCTGACAACTTTCAATGGTTGAATTGTATACCATTGTACTCCTTGTGATGAGGGGAGTCTGCGGGTGGAGATAGTATATTATGTTTCGGGTGTATATGTCATCTCTCTCACAACAGCTGGGTCTCACACAGTTGTGGGACCCAGCTGTTGTGAGAGAGATGACATATACACCCGAAACATAATATAATTTTTCCTGCTGGTGGCATCTGTTTGTAGGCTTGGTCATCGATTCGATTCGATTCCGAATTGAATGGTTCTCAGTTTCATAAGAATGTGGAATCATGAATCAAATTGAATCGGACGGTTCAGGTTCGGTTCCAGTTTTTATTTAATTTCTTAAAAAAAAATGGGATTTCAAAATTATTTAAAATTATTAATTTGAATTTATATCACATTAAATTAAAAACTTACATTAAAAATTAAATTAAAGAACTTGAACTTAAATTTTAAAAACTTAAGTTGCCTACGTATCATCTATGGGTGAGAAGAATTAAAGCTCGCGTAGTTTTATTACATTTTTTAGATAGTTTCCCATTATAAATTTATAATTATTTACTCATCAATCATCATCATTATTTGCGACTGTTGTTGATCCTTCAGCTCCCGTTTCGCTTGCACTTGCAGATGCATTGTCGAATAAGTCTTCAAAGTCATCGGGGGCATCTTCTTGTTGCCTTTAATCAGCTCGGGTCCAATCATTCACACATGTTGTTGCTTCTAAAATGCTTGGATGTAATGAAGACCGTTTTGCTTCCAAAATATTGTCTCATAAGATAAAGGCTTGTTCAGCCGCTACGATGGAAACAAGTGTTGTCAGCACCTCTTTAGCAATAATTGATAAAACAATATAGACATTTTGATGTCGGTTCCACAATTCAAGTACTTGAAAATTTTTACTTACTAAACTTTCAGGAGTAATCTCGAAATTGATAGATAAATAATTATCCAATTCCAGGTTGTTAGTCTATCCATCTGTTTTTTATTTCGTTGGAGTAACCAACGATCACATACGCTAAGTCTTGAATGTATTACGGGTTCGCTACTAAATTGTCCCGATGATTGTAAGTTATATCTACTAACATAATCATTAAATAAATCTATTAAATTAATTTTTATTTCATCTATTATTTTTTCTAATATTAACTTTATCATTTATTCCTAAAAATACATAGTAATTTTGTAAGCCACTATTCAAACATTCTAATTTAAATCTATGATAAAAAATTATGGCAATAAGATAAAACAATGGAATGTCTTTTAAAATCAATCAATCATTTTTTCTTCATAACAACAATAGCTTCAATTAAAACAATATCATTAACATTAGAACTTTCAACATGCTCATATAAAGTACCAACAATATTCAAACATTCAACAAGAAATAAATTTATTGTAAGATAATAAACTCCGCTAAAAATATTTGTAGCATCATTAAAAACTTGTAAAAGTTCTAATTTTTTCCACAAATATCACATTGACTAGGCAAAAGTGTTATTTGTTGAACATATTGGGAAAAAAATACATAATATATCTTTGTATTAAAAAGCTTGAGTTAAAAGAAAATAAGTTGAATTCCAACGAGTTGGAACATCTCGTGGAAATTTACCGATTTAACATCATTTAATTTATAAAATTTGGCTCATCCTCTCCTGACTTGAGAATATGACCAAATATAATTAAATGCAATCTTAATAGGATCAATGTGATGTTCTAAAAACGTCAGATCATCTTGAACACGTAAATTAAGGACATGACATGTGCAACGAACATGAAAAAATTGACCCCCCAAATTTGATTGACATATTTCTTTTAAATCTCTAATTGATGCAGTATTTGCAGATGCATTGTCAAAATATATTTTCAAAATTTTATCTAATAAACCATATTTATCAAAATTTACTTTAATCATTCTATAAATATTTTGTGCAGTATGTTGCTCATCAAAAACTCTAAATGTAATAAGTCATTTTTATATGTTCTCTGATGTATCAATCTGATGACAAGTCACACCCATATATGAGTGTGTTTGCCAATGGTCACTCCAAATATCAGAACAAATAGAAAGACGGTCTTTAATATATTTAAATATTTCATTTAAAATAATTTTACCATCTTTGTATAATTTGAAATTTTATTGTTTTGTTGTATTTCTAGGCATTTTAAAGGGAGGAGGATTTAAAACATTTCGAACATATTAGTAAAAATAATTTTTTTCACCAAAATTTAAAGAAAGATATTTCATACAAGTAAATTTAGCAAATTATTCTCTATTTTTACCATCAAAATATTTAAATAAATCTAAAGAACTTGTACCTCTACTAGATGAAGCGTACCTGCCCATTTGAGTTTGTGTTGTATCAAGTCTAATTTCAGCGGCATGATGTCTATCCAAGTGTTTGTTCATATTGTCATAGCCATCAGTAAATTTGTAAGATACACCACAATAGTTGCATATTACTCTTGGACCTTCATTTTCAATCTCGACTAAATGAAAATGAATTTTGAAAATATTGGAAGATCGAGACTTAACTTATCTTCTCCGTGTACCGATACTTTGGCCAATTTTTTGGGTTGGCACGTTGGACATGGTGTTCTCATATGAGCTTGCCATTTTTTATTATTATTGAAGAATTACAAAATTAAATCAATATGAGAAATTGAAGATGAGAGAGTTAAGAATGAAAGAATTAAAGAAATTGAAAGAATTGAGAATTGTTGTGTTGAAAAAATGAAGAATGACCCATATATATACATTTTTGGATTATTTTGTGATACCTAAATTGTCCCTAAAACTGTCGTTTATTAATGTTATTAAGGGTAATTTAGTAATTACATATACAATTAATATTTTACTTTTACAAAAAATAAAATAAATAAAATAAAATGAATTTTCAAAAGAAGTATGGAGCCGTTGCTCCCTGCTGCAGCCCAACGGATAGTGGCCGTTGGGCCAAACGGTTCCAACAGGAATTGTTCGATTTCGATTGGAACTGCAGAACCTCTTGGATCCGGCTAGATTTCTCGATTTGGTTCTGTTACGTAGTGACATGCATAAGGAATTAAGCCATCTCACGTGAAGATGATCAACCGACGTGCATGGCAATAATGGACATACGTCCATAGCTTGTTATTTAGGATAAGGATGTCTTGTTGCTTTATCTATCTGTTACTATATTTATCGTTCTAGCTTATGATTATTAGATTGATAATTATATATAATAAACTAGGGTGATAAGAGATAGACATGTTATCTTTCATCTTATACCATATTTAAACTAGTTACCAATGAATAAGAAAGGCATCTGGAAGTTCTAGGAATATAACTTGGTTATATTTGGGAGGTCTAAGATCCCTCATATGGATCCTGACAAACACAATAGGTAGAAAATATAGAGAAGATCCGAGTTCTTTTTCAATCCATAAACCTGTTACGCACTCTCAAACCTTGGCACGCAAGAGGCTCGAAATCAAATTAGCTTCTCTCTAAAGCGGAAATTCTTCAAACAATGTCGGATCGAGACATGATTAGTGGCATTGGAAAGAAAACGGACAGGGGATCACTCACTCGCCACTGGTGACGACAAGGAGATTAGATAGTGGCACGTGGGGCAGAGTAGGGTGATTTGGTCGAAATCGTTGATTGGTCGTAACTTCTGTAGAAAATTTCCTAAATATAAGGTTTATTTATAGGGTATCTTGTGATAAGACATATACGTAATATGTGACCATTAGGAAATACACCAAATGGATGGATATATCCTTTAGAGAGAAAAGATATAACCTTTGAGTTGGAAGGTTATATTGAAGAGTTATGACCCTTTTAAGGATTGCATCCTTAAGCTTGATGGTACCTCTTCAATGACAACTTTCCATGTCTATAAATAGGGCATTGGGGTCTCATTTTTTATTCACTCAATTAATTCTAAATCCAATATTATTTTCATAAGTCTTAGAGACATATTAGAGAGTTTAATAATTAGAGAGAGTTTCCACCATTTTCAAGTTCAAGTTCAAGTTCAAGTTCAAGTTCTTGATCAAATGGAATGCCCCTTAATCAAGAAGCAATCAAGTATCATGGGAAAACGTTAGCCAAGAGATGCATAAGTGCACCGAGGTGAGGCTAATAAGTTCTTAATGACAGAGATTTTCTCGTCTTGGTCTCAAGTTTTCATCTTCTATAATTTATAGGTTTTTCCAAGTCTTTGTGTTTATATTTGATTGCATGTTTGGTAGTAATAATTTTATTGAATTATGCATGTTAAAAAATAATTAATAACACATACGCCCAATAATATTAAGAACTTTTTAACTTACATGTATTGTTAACTCTGATTTTTACATGTCTTATTGTTGTTTTCTCTGTAAAATGTATTTTGTGCATTGAAAATACGTAAGAGCGTTCGAACGCATGATGAACGCACCATATTTTCACTCGAACATTGTGATTGACGTCACGCGAACGTAAACTCTCTAGAAAAGTTTGTTCAAACGCGTTATCAAATGCTACACGAACGTGAACTCTCTGGAAAGTTTCATTCAAACGGCTAAACAAACGTGACACTGACGCAAGTCATACCTAGAATAGTAATATAGACTTAGATTAATCTATTAATTTATAAATTTCATAAAACATATATTAACTTGATAATGGTCATATGATATACACATGTTTTAGTTTTGAAATTTGGTAAAATAAGTTAAATATATGCTTAATATAATATAAACTTAGTAAAAATCATATACATGGAAAATTTTGTAAACTTGGTAGTATAGATTTGAGTTAATATTAGGGGGTTCAATTATCACATACATACACCTAGTTGATTATGTGATGAAGTTGAGATTATTTAATCTGGTTTATTTATTGTTTGTTGCATACTTGGTTGAGAGTTAAAGTGTAGTTATACACAAATAATTTCATCCAAGCTTGATTGAATTTATATATATATTTAAAAAATTATTGTATTTCTTGCTGAGATTTATAGTGTAACACTAAAGATTGAATGCCTAAGATTTTCTATTGAGAAAGTGATTAAGGAAATTATGTCACCAAGATGATAAGAGCCTAAGTGGGTAAAGATTTAAGTGGTTACATCGGACCCCCCTCCCCCCACCTGTCCTCTCGGAATTTTCCTTTGTTCACCTATCATAAGAAGTTTTGGTCACAAATTCAAAGACTTGTATTATTTGGTATTAGTATCCAAAATATTAACAAGTAGATTTTTAGTGTAATACATAAACATGATCATAAAAGTGATCTTTGTGTGATTTATCTTGTGTACATTTACAGTTACACATTGAGAGAAACCAGATAAGTTTGGTGGAGCAAACTTCAAACAGTGACAGAGCAAAATGTTGTTATATCTCACAACACTGCAGTTGGCTAAGTATCTCAAGGAATATCCTTCGGGTCATGTGGAGGGAGAAACGAAAACAACTAAACAACTACGACTTGAGGCATGGTCATAAGACGACTTCTTGTGCAAGAACTACCTCTTGGGAGGACTTGACAATACAATAAATAATGTGTACCAAGACATGATTTCTGCACAGATTCTCTGGGTATCACTTGAGAAAGTTCAAAACAGAGGATGTCGGATAAAGAAATTTATCGTGGGTAGGTTCATGAACTACAAAATGGTAGATTCAAAGACGGTGATGTCTCAGTTGGGTGAACTACAGTTGATCATTCACAAAATATTCGATGAGGGAATGAAACTCTGCTAGACTTTTCAAGTTGCCATAATTATTGAGAATTTTCCTCCATCATGGAAGGTCTTCAGGAGTTATCTGAAACACAAGAATAAACAGATGAGTCTTGAAGATCTAGGAGTTTGGTTGCGAATTGAAGAGGACAACAGGAAGTCCGATAAGGCTAGCTACAAGACTATGGACTTTAAGGCCAACATTGTCGAGGGTGGAAAGGGTAGCCGAAAGAGAATAGTGGAGTTGATTCTTCCCAAGCAAACAAAAAGTTCAAGGGGAAGTGATACGTCTGTGGGAAATGCGGTCACATAGAAAAGAACTGCAGAATTAAAGTCTCATGAAAAAGGCAAGAAAAAGAATAATGAGGTTCATATCGCTGAAGATGAGCTATTGACTGATGAGATCTCAGAGTTGAACCTCTGAATAGTTGTAACTGAAACCAACTTGGTTGGAAACTCGAGAGAATTATGGGTAGACACGGGAGCTATTAGTCATATTTATGCTGACAGTGAAATGTTTTTCTCCCATCAGAAGGTCGATGGTGGCGATCATCTGACTATGGGAAACTCGTCTACCTCTAAAGTGGTTGGATAGTCACGGTGGTTCTGAAGATGATATTTGGGAATGAGCTGACATTGAAGAATATTTTGCATGTTCATAATATTCGGAATAACTTGATTTCAGATTCACTCCTTAGCAATAATAGCTTTAAGCTTGTATTTGATTCTGACAAGTTTGTACTGAAAAACGATGTCTATGTAGGGAAGTGATACCTCACTGAGGGTCTTTTCAAGTTCAATGTAATGATTATCAATCAACACAGTGCTAATAATAATAAAGCTACATCTTCTGCTTATATTATTGGGTTACAAAATGTATGGTATGGTAGGTTGGGACATGTTAATTATGATAGAATGCGTAAATTAATTAAAATAGACCTTATACCTATATTTATAATTGATAACCAACATAAATGTGAATCATGTGTTGAAGAGACAATGGATAGAACATCATTTTATTCTATAGAACGAAGTTCTAGACCCTTGGAACTTATTCACATCGACGTGTGTGATATGAATGTTGTGCAATTTAGAGGTGGTAAAAAAACGTTGTTATTTTTATCGATGACAACACAAGATTTTGTTATGTGTATTTGCTAAAGAGCAAATATGGAGCTATTGAGAGCTTTATACACTATAATAACGAAGTTAAAAATCAATTTGGTAAGAAAATAAAAAGAATCAAGAGTGATAGAGGAGGTGAATATGTGTCACCATTCGGTGAATATTGTTCCAATCATGGAATTATTCACGAAACTACTACTAATTATTCGCCTCAACAAAACGGGATTGCAGAATGTAAAAATAAAACGTTGAAGGAAATAATGAATTCCATGTTGACAAGCTCTGGCTTTCCCCACCCCACAGATTGTGGGGGGAAGCCTTACTCTCCGTCAACTACGTTATGAACAAGTTACCTCACAAAAGATTGGATAAGACATCATATGAATTGTCGAAAAGTCATGTATCTTCCTACAAATATCTGAAAGTGTGGGGGTGTCTCGCCAAAGTGATAGTTCCTAAACCTAAGAATGTGAGAATATGACCAAAAATTATTGACTGTATATTCATTGGATATGCTTACAATAATAGCGTCTATCGATTTTTAGTACATAAATCTGAAATTCTTAATATCAATCCAAATATGATAATTGAGTCAAGAAATGCGTCATTCTTTGAAGAGATATTTCCTTGTAAAGAAAAATAAAGAACAAAGTCTCTCAAAGAACCATTGATACTGCTACATATAGTGATCAAGTTCACCAAGAATCAGACTAACATAAAAATATTGAGGAAAATGAACCTAGACGTAGCAAAAGAGCAAGAACGTCTAAGTCATTTAGACCTGATTTTCTGACATTTCTGTTAGAAAATGAGCCTCAAAATTATAAAGAATCAATGTTTTCTTCATAGACACCTTTTTGGAAAGAGACTATTAGCGAGATTGATTCTATCATTCAAAACCATATTTAGGAGTTGGTTGATCTTCTTCTAAGTTGTAAACCACTGGGCTGCAAATGGATTTTCATACGGAAGATGAAGTCGAATGAATCAATAGATAAATACAATGCAAGACTTATCATAAAAGATTTTAGACAAAAATAAAGTTTTGATTACTTTGATACATATTCACCAGTGACTCATATCACTTTAATAAGAATGTTTATAGCCATAGCAACTATATTTGGTCTTGAAATACATCAAATGGATGTAAAGACAATATTCTTAACTGGTGAATTGGATGAAGAAATTTATATGGAACAACCAGAAGGTTTTAATATTCCTAGACAATAACACAATGTGTGAAAACTTGTAAAATCCTTATACAGATTAAAACAATCATCTAAACAATGTCATGAGAAATTTGACAAAAAAATATTATCAAGTGGATTCAAAATCAATGAGTGTGATAAGTGTGTATACATTAAATCAACTAAAAATGATATGTCATTGTATGTCTCTACGTAAACGATATGCTGATAATTGGTAGTAATCATAAGATGATTCATTCTACCAATAAAGTATTGACCAGCAAATTTGACATGAAAGACTTAGGAGTAGCTGATGTGATCTTAGGAATTAAGATTTCTAAAACATTAGAGGAATACATATTATCTGAGACTCATTCTGTTGAGAAAATACTTGAGAAATATAACAAATGAGACCTAAACGTAGCTAGAACTTCTGTGGACCTAACTCTTTATTTGTCAAAGAATATTGGTTCGAGCGTATCATAATTAGAGTATTCAATAATCATCGGGAGTCTGATGTATCTCACAAATTACACACGACCTGATATCGCTCAAGCTACAAATAGACTTAGTAGATATACAAGTAATACAGGTCATAACCACTGGACAGCCATAGTAAGAGCTTTGAGGTATCTAAGAGAAACTTCAAAATATGGTCTGCATTATATGAGATATCTTGTTGTTCTAGAGGGATATATCGATGCTAACTGGATATCTGATATAGTGGATTCCAAATCCATGAGTGGATTTATTTTCACACTTTGTGGTACAGCTGTGTCATGGAAATCCTTGAGGCAAATGTGTATTGTCCGGTTTACTATACACTCTGAGTTCATAGCATTAGACAAAGTAGCGGAAAAAACGAAGTAGCTTTGAAATTTCTTAGAGAATATTTCAAATTGGCCAAAATCAGTGTCCCTATAAGCATACATTGTGATAGTCAATCGGCTTTCGGGAGAGCCCAAAATACAATGTAATGGTAAGTCTCGATACATACGTCGAAGACACAATACTATAAGGCAACTGCTCTCAAGCGGTATAATTTCAATAGATTATGTCAAGTCGAAGGAAAACCTAGCGAGTACACTTACTAAATGTTTACCTATAAATCAAGTTGAAAAGTCATCGAGGGGAATGAGCTTGAAGCCTATAAATTAAGAATTGTCACTGTGGAAACCCAACATAGTTGACTAGAGATCCCAAGATCTAGGTTCAAATGAGACAACTGAAACTTTGTGCAATTAACACCATATAAGTAATACCTATATATCTTCAAGGTGAAAATCACTGTTGTTAGTTCAAGGTATGGTGATTCTTCTCATGTGGCTTCAACTGTGGAGAAGCATAAGTCGCCACCTTGCTATTATGTATTAGCATACAACTCAAACATGTATTTGAAGCATCTGTGTAAACCACGTAGGGTGCGTAGGGCACAATAAGGAAAGGCACATGAAAACTATTTCACAACTGTCACCCCAAACAAACCTGACGATCTTCATGGTTAACTTATTACGGATAATGCTATCTTCGAGAAATCCCTCACAAATCATATGATAATGCCTCACTAAATCGAGGAAAATACATACTTCTATTACATTCTTCGGCCTTTCCTATTGTAGGACAAATTCTACTATTATAGTTATACTAAATTAAACATTTTACTAATAAAATTATATGAAATCTAATATTTTACTACTTTTCCATCAAAATATTAGTTGATCATTGGTTGAACTTAGTAATAAATGTAATCGTCAACTAGGGATGGCAACCGATAGATTTTAATACGGGTTTGCATATAACAAATCCATCACAAATAAAAAACCAAATCCACCCCGTATTGGGACCCAATAAATTTTAGCTGGTTTATAAATTTCAAACATTTATATTAAATAAAAAAATACATTCCATCAAATTCAAAATTTTAAATGCAATAAAAGGTATAAATTCATAGCATTAAGCTCAAAAAATACATACCAACTAGAGAAGACTTTAGAAAATGAGGCAGGAGTCAATTCACTCAGTCTTTACCTTGATCAGAACTCAGAAGAGTGAAGACAGAGATGGGAGTCAAAGGGCCTCAAGCAGCGGTTTCTCTTTTTTATAGAGAGGAGACGGAATGAACGTCATTCGTAATAATCTTAGGGTTTGTACTAAAATAATTCTAAATGTTAGTCATTTTGGTCTTTTTTGTTCATAAGGGAAAAAAAAAAGACTAGATGGGTTTGCATATACTTCACGCAGGGTTGATATTGATTTGTAATATCAAGTCCATCCATTATCACTAAAAGATATATCAAATCCTATCCAATGAATACCAATGGGTTTGCGAGTTAAATTGCCTACCCTACGGTCAACTAAGATTTTAATGAAAAAATAATAAAATATTAGATTTCGTAAAATTTAATAATAAGTTATAATTTATTACTACTAGTACCTAATTGTTATTTTGTAATAACTTTAATAATAATATGTAAATAACCTTTTTATTAATTATCATGTATTTCTCAATAAGTGATGGAAAAAATATAAATAAATAAACCCCCAAAAGCCTGAAAATATCTGCAGATGACTACAACACTGAAACATTTATTTTTTTCTTTTCAAGAGCTTCTATACTAACCAAAGAGCCTATTGTGTATAAACTCTTCTGATTTTCTTCAACGACGTTGAATATATAGCAAAATTACAAGTCTATCTTCTTCCTCAACAGTTGTTTTACTCTGAATATTGCTGTGCCAACAATCGAAACCAGAACTCTCCATTGACCCCCAATCTCTTCTTTTCAGCTACCTACAAAACATCTGCAGAAAAAGATATGATTCTTAGACCAATGGCATTCCGCTTCCATTGTAACGCCGTTAATCTGACCTCCATCAGATGTTGGTAGTCACTTCCAATATACATCAAAAAAGTTGTGCCACTTGAAAAGCTGACCCAACTCCTCGATTCAGATAATCCCTCCATGTAAAACTAGTTGCGACTCTTTTTGCTTCTTACCATCGAGAATAAGAATTTCCATAAGTCTTCCAGTTATTGGCACTCCTTCGAAACGAATGATTGTACGCGTCTGATGACCTTCTGTAATGGCTACTTTGTTGGCTTTCTTTTGGAGCTTTTCTTATTTCCTCTTCGAGATCATACTCTGATCGCTGTTGAGAGAAGAAAGTGTTATCAAAGAAAGAGAGAAGTTAATAGAAAAATTAAAAATGTAATACCAAGAATGCGGAAATGATGACCCTTTCTAGGTATCTTCGTGACTTAATGCAGTGAAGTTCTGACAATTGTAACTTGCATATGTAGCCAGGGCAGGGCTAAAAGCATATACTTAATTGCAAAATAGACTTGATGCATTATGAGATGTCACTCACCCGACTATAAGTCAAAAAAGGTGACTGTTTTGAGTAAAATTGGTATTTCAAATTTTCAACAAGTTTTCCAACTTGAAGAAATTTCTAGGTTAAAGTCATCCATCCAAGTTTCCAGTATTCCAATAATTTAATGTTGTAAGAAGTTATCCTGACCAGAACTTTTATTACAGCTTTAAATATATCTTGGGAAGAACCATGAAAGTATTCCATGTGCTGCTAACATAAACTATCGTAGAGGCTAAAGCAGTCAGACGTAAAGTCTGATCGTATGTTTTAACATATCTTATGATTAACAAGTTAAACTCAGAAACAGAAAAAGATAATAATGTGGAGGCTGATAACAAGCATCATTAGCTTTTGATACCCACACCACATAATCCTAAAATCAAATCACACATGAAAAGCTCTCACATTGTAGTCAAGGAGAAAGCAAACCTTAGTGGTGTCTGAAAGTTCTGCATATGCCGTTCCAATCATTTTAAAAAGCCTGTCAGCATCCTTGTGAACATCGTGGGCAATTTCTTTCCAAAGTCTTCCCTCATCTCCACTCTCAGTCCTCGCCAGGAACTGTCCAGCCTATATGGCAATTCAGCAGACAAGCAGTGCATTGGAAACAAGTTAAAACAAGTATGGCATTACATAACATTATCTAAAGAAATTAAAAGAGCAGGTAAGAAAATGTGAAACCTTGTCTGGGTGATGTTTGAGTGCCGCCTTTCGGTAAGCCTTTTTTATATCAGCTGCTGTATCTGATGCTTTAACTCCCCTGGTATCACAATAAGAATTGTTAAACTACTTAAAAGTTTGTTTAGTTTAAATGGAAAGTTGTTAAAATTCACCTAAGAAAGCTGTTTTTATTCATGATTGAACTTATACAAGATTACAATTTCTTTTGAGATTTATTTTGCTTCTCTTTTCGAATATCACTTTTACCACACAAACTTCTAAAAAGGAAAAACATCTGTACAATGTAAAACATGTCAAGACAACAAATTCTGTGCTGTGGCAAAAATAGGAAAAAAGGAAAATGACGTGACTAAAGCCAACAAAACACAATTTCGTATATATAAGACCGTGACTTCTAAAGCACTTGAAGAACTAATTCATGATTATCATAATTCTTATTTGTTTTATTCACAGTATCTAATCGATCCATTTTGAGTCACGAATTCTGCTAGAACATGTTTGACAGAGGTGCTACAGAGAATATAAGTTCTCAAGGCTCCAATTGAATAGACTTACAAGATTAAGTAGAAATCCAATGGGTCTCCCTTCTTCGCTTCTTCTTCCATCAAAGACATGTGTCGACGAGCTTGCCTTATGTCTTTGCTGCCAGTGGACCTACCTGGTGATCCTGACTCTCTGATCTTTTTAGCAAATTGATTTTCAAGAATTGATACAAGTTTTTGAAGGTCATTAGCTGCTTGTGCATAGTCTCTGATCATCTCATGTAGGGCAGCTCTTCTAGAAACAGCCTGGAAAGGGAGAGACAGTCAGACACCGAGACAAAGATGAAGACTAATGTGAGTACAAAACTAAGCACAAAGATAGTCGAAATATACTTTGAAAAGAAAATAGTCAACATTAATTTTGAAAGGAAAGTAGTCAAAAATTACGTTTCAAAAGAAAATGAAAAGGTTGATGGATTACTGGTAATTCTCAAATTAAAATAGTTAAGAAACAGGCATTTCATGTCCTGTGACATTTTGAGCAAACAAACCTGGTGTATTTGCCTTTTTTCCCTAAAAGGACAAAAAATGGAAATACCAAAAAATTCAAATAATGAACAAAGATATACAGGTAACAGGCTAAACTTGTATTCAGATTGTTTCCAAATTTGAGAAAAACACTCATTTACCACAGCCATGATTTAACTAATGATTCCCTCAAGCAACTTCTCATTATGCTAAACTGCTGGCAGCTTCACCTTCAGTGGGTAGGTTTAACAATTTAAGCATTGTACATGGTCCAACGTAATTGAAAAGGCAGAAACACAGACAAAAACAGCGGAAAAAGGAAAACGTCACCTGACAAGTCTTCCAAGCAAAATCCAAGTGAGCTACTGTACCACTAAGAAACACCAAAGATACATTCTAGCGGCATACCTTAGTGTAATTTTCATCAAGGGCCATGGCCAGACTACAATCTGCGATAGCATCAGCTATTTGGCCTAACGCTTGAAGTGCAGCAGCACGGTTGCAGAAACAGATAGCTGCAAAAGGGCGAGATTCGACATTGCTTGATAAAGCAACAGAATACTGCTCCACTGCTTCTGTATACTTTCCTGATTTAACTGCTTCATTCCCAGCACTCTGAAATTCAAACGTGTGGCAAACTAGCTTATAAGACAATTTAATATTCATTATTCATATCAATTAACTCTCACCCCCATCCCAAATTAAACGACAGACAAATAAAGAACCGAATCCAGAAAAAGTATCAGTTTTCATTTGATTTTATGCGACAGGATTCGAATTCAAGATTCAGAAGACTTGCAAAAAGGAAACCGTGCTGCGAAATTCTTGATTTACTGATTCCCAGCCTAATTAATTCTATCAATTCTGCATAATCTTCTATAATGTGAAACATGCACTTAAGTTCGTCAAAAAATCATACATTAACATTTGAGTCACATGCATTATTTAGTTTATAAAAAACAATTAACCCACAAACCTTGCCATACAATAAGAATATAAGAGTTATAGTACAAATATTCAATCTAATTATTGCAGATGACTAAAAGCTCTAGCAAAAACAAAAATAAGGAACAAAGAAAATTCTGACATTGTCTAGACTAAATATACGCTTAATTGGATTGACAAATAGTTGTTTCTATTTAATACTGCCCACATTTTCAGGTTTCATGAAGTTAATATGCAGGTGGATTATTTTTCATTTTTTGTAACTTAGCAGTATTTCACTATTTTGCTAATTTTTAGGTGCTCCGGCGCTTAGCAGTCCTAGGTGTTACTTTTGGTTTAGATATTAAATTGGTTTCTTTTCCACAAGTGGTCTTCATATGCTTTTCTCGTCGTTGAATTTTTGAATTTTCATCTTAGTTTCTAATTGAGGAAATCAAATCCTCGCAGGGTTAGTAAAACAGAGTCACTATCTTTGATGTAATTTCAGTTTCAGTTAAGTTTTACATATCCTTTTACTGCCATCCTGAATTTCTTGTACCAGTTGTTTTACTATAGCTGTCCAGAATTTCTAGCAGCAATATCTTGGCTATCTTCTCTCTCCAAAATCACTAGTTTATATAAAATGACCTGCCTTGTAAATTCCAAAAACTTACAATTTATATCAATTAAATGCAAAAAAAGGGGTTAGTTTTTTTTTCCAAAAACATATAACAAATTTTAAGATATACCATCCAGAAGAGGTGAGAGGAAACTTAAAACTAAAACTCCACGCAACCAAGGATATTGAAAATAAAACTAAATAAAACCGAACACACCTCTTCAAAATTCTTTTTTGTAATTTGAATCCTACTTATTAAGTATCAACTAATACGATTGATTTGATTAATTAACTTTTTTCCAGCAACTCTCTGGAAATAAATGACACTGCTATAGTTTAAACTTCTACACTAAGTTACCGCTTGATATAGTGTATTAACACCAGATTGACTATGTGGTCCTCTGTTCAAATCCCTCCATTGTATTAATTGAATTCAAATACGTTGTGTGCACATTTGTTAAATTTGTAGTTATGGTAGTGTATGACCATGTGCCTTGCATGTGAAGGGGTGTTTTAGAACTTAAACTTTTGGAGAAGTGGTAGCTTAACAAATTCAAATGAAACTAAATAGCGCATGAGGATTCCCACACTGTGGGCTCTGGGGAG